>ML431401.1:1739-14555 GCA_005239525.1 Nicotiana knightiana
CCTTTATTATCATTGTTACATTAAATTGTTAGTTAATTGCTAGTTTATTATTATTGATTGTAGAATTAGTTAAACATCACCAAATTGATATTCAAAGTCTTGAGAAACTTGATTTAGCAACAGTTTAGTATTTTATAGACTCAATTGATACGTAAATTCACTGTGGGATCGACTCTGGGCGTAATACCCCGGATTATAATTGCAACGCCCGCTTAGTCTTCTACAAGACATAGTTGAGCGTGATCAAGTAACAAGTCATCTGCAAAGCTCAGATGAGTTATGTCCAGTTTAGCGCACCTTGGGTGATATTTAATTTCCTTGTCTTTCCTCAATTCATTCAGAATTCTACTCAAGTATTCCATAGCAAGTGCAAATAAGAAGGGAGACATGTGATCTCCTTGTCTTAATCCCTTTGTTGCTTGAAAAGGCTCAGCTGGTTCACCCTTGATTATAATTGAGTATGTAACAGTCTTCATACATGTCAATATCTACTCCAGAAACTTGTTAGGGAATCCCAGTTCTACCATCAGTTGTTCTAAGAATGGCCATTCTGCAGAGTCATAGGCTTTAGTTAAATCTATCTTAATCATATATCTAGGGGATTTATTCCTTCTTGTATAAGCCTTAACCAACTCATGAGCAAGAATTATATTGTCTGCTATTTTCCTCCCTGGTATAAACCCTGCTTGTGCTTCATTCACTATACTAGCAATCACTTTCTGCAATATCGTCATATAGTCTATTGCCTTGTTGTATAGAATGAATTACCTCCGTGGAGCCCGTTTCAATATCCAGTGGGAACATTCCCCATTCTTGGGCTGTTTGGAGACCCTTTAGGAGGGCCTTAATTTCTACCTCAAGTGAGCCATTTGCATGAGTAGATTTCGTAAAACCTCCACCCAACTCCCTCTTGTATTCCTGAATACACCTCCCAGGCCACTTTTTTGATTGTTGTTCTTGAAGCTTGCATATATATATATATATATTTAGCTTGTACCAGCCTTTCAGTGGTTTATACCATTTGATATTGATAGTGATCTTCCTTATAGGGCTGAAACTGTTATCAGTAAGGAGTTTGAATTCAGTTGCTCTTTGTTTTATTTGGTCTATGCTAATGGGAATATCAGTGTTGTTTTGGTTATTGATATTTCTATTTAACCAAATACTCCAGAGGGCAAACGAAAAGAAAGACTTCCAATTAATATATTTATCTTTTAGTATGTAGTCAAATTCCTTTATCTGAAGAAGTTAGTGGTTACCTGTTGGCTTATAGAAGCCCGGCCATCCCATATTCTCCCCAAAAAGATAGGTAATTTTGCAATTAAAAATAATATGAGTGATGGATTCTTCTTCTTTTCTGTTATAAATAGGGCACACAGGGTCTATGTTAATACCTATATTAGCTAAATATGCTCTACATGGCAGCCTATTGTGTAGACATTGCCATAAGAAGAATTTTATCTTATTGGGATAGTTTAATTCCCAAATCCATTTTAACTCTGGTTGGTTGTTTAAAGGGGGATCAATCAGGTTATAACAAGATTTTGTAGTGAAAAAACCCTTCGTCGCTAGTGACCATATAGAAATATCACCGGGTGAGCCCTTTGTACGAATTCTGACCTTAGAAATATTTTCTTTGATGTCATTTGGGACATCAATAGAGAACTTAGTGAAATCCCATTTATGAGCACTATAGATATCCCTAATTTTTAATGAGTGATCATTAATCGAGAGAGGTCCTTCAACCGAATTCCTAAGGCTTTTTATATTTGGAATCCAATTAGTATGCTATATGTTCATATTCGTTTGGTAGTGTGGTGACCATGTAATACCTTTTGAACAAATCTCCCACCCCTTTAGGATGTCTCTCCAAATGAAGGATTGCTTAGACTTAGCTGGACTAATACCATACGAGGTTATAATAAGTCTTGCTCAGGGAGTTGTAGCATTAGTGAGTAAATCTTATACTAGACCAGTTAAGATGCTCATATTTTTTACATTGGCATTGCGAATGCCTAGGCCACCATTGGATTTTTGTTGGCAAACATTTAACCATTTTATTAGGTGATTTTTTTTATTTTCCATGGTAGTTCCCCATATAAAATCCCTTTGGACTTTATCAATGCTTTTAAGGATTTTTCTAGGTAGTAGGTTGTATTGAATATAGTGGTTTGGTATTGTATTTAGGCACGAGTGAGCTAGAGTAGTTCTTCCCGCCATATCAATAAATCTCATTTTTCAGGAAGCTAATTTTGCATTCATTTTATCAATTATGAATTGATAATCAGCCGGCTTTGGATTTTTATTTAATATTGGGAATCCTAAGTAGGTGCCAAAAGTCTCACTCTTTTTAACACCTTGACTGTGCGTTATATCATTGATCATGTGAGGCTGGCAGTTTTTCTGAAAAGAGGATTTTTGATTTTAAAGGGTTTACGCTTTGTCCTGACAGTTTACAAAAATAATCTAGACCTATTTTAATGGCTAGGCATGATTTGTTATTCGCTTTAGCCATTAATGTCAGTTCATCTGCAAAAAACAAGTGAGAAAAATTTGGGCTCTTTCTTCCTATAGTGATAGGATCCCATTTACGAATATCTACTTGGTGATTTATATACCTAGATAACATTTTCATACATAGAATAAAAATATAAGGAGATATAGGATCACCCTGCCTTATCCCTCGACTTGGCTCGAAGAAATTTGTGATAGAACCATTAACTAGAATTGCTATAGAGCTCGTTGTAATACAGTTCATTAAAAGCTTGGAGAATTTGGGAGGGAAATTAAAGTATCTAAGAGTGCGGTATACAAAGGACCATTCTAAACTATCAAACGCCTTTTCAAGATCAATTTTCAAGATCATATGACCCTGCTTGCCTCTTAATTTTTTAGGTTGGAAACTAATTCTTGGATAATGATTGCATTATCTGAGGCTCTTCTATGTTTCATGAAGCTAGTCTGGAAAGGGCTAATAATTTGCTCTAGGAAGGGCTTGAGACAGTTTGCAAGAATTTTGGTAATTGTTTTGAAAATAGTATTACAAAGGCCAATAGGTCTAAAGTTTTTGATGTTATTGGCATTGGGTATTTTTGGGATAAGGCAAAGGTAGGTTTTGTTTAAGTCTTTCAGAATTTCTTAAATCATAAGAATATCATGACAAAGATTCTTGACAGATTGCCCTATGATGTTCCAATATTTTTGGAAGAAGAAATAATGGAGGCCATCTGTGTCACACCTCCTTTTTCACTACCCCGTATTAATAAAGGGTAATAAGGGAGTTTTTCCAATTAAAGTGACATTATTCAGATTTGGGATTTATTTTAGTTTTCAGAGTCGCCATCCGGATTTTTACGGAGCTCCAGGTAACCGTTTTATCTTAAAATCCCAAACCGAGGAAATTTAGACTCTGTTTTAAGTTGTCTGCGCACCAGAAATCCGAGTAAGGAATTCTGTTAACCCGGGAGAAGGTGTTAGGCACTCCTGAATTCCGTGGTTCTAGCACGGTTGCTTAACTATTACTATTTGGCCTAAATTGTTCGATTATTTATATATATTGTAGCCTATTGTGCATTTAGCCGTTTTTAAATTTCAAACGCTTTTAATATTTATGGATTTATCTTGAAATAAGTCACGATGAGTGCACTTGTTTGTCTTTTGGACACATTATAACTACGCCACATGAAATGCACCCGTAATTATAACATGTGATTTTTATTATAGTTTGAAGTTGAAGATGGGGACATGAGTTGTCACTCTCGAGTGTTGGTTATGGTAGCTTTGGTATAATATTTGATTTTTATCAAGTTTCAACCTAAAGGTCTTGTTCTTCCCGAAAGACTGCCTAAATGATGTTTACTAAAGACGACATGTTTCGGGATATGGCCATATTTTAGCTCCTAATTATTTCATTTTAGGCCATCCTAATTAGGTCATTTGGACATGATTTGAAAAAAAAAACAGTTAAGAACAAACATACTAACACATCTCACATCTATATGGTAAGAAGTAAGGCAAATTTTGAAATGTGAATATGAGGTTACGTGTACAAGATTTCTTTACTGTTGGATCTACTCCTATATACTAAACAAGAGTATTTATATACAGCTCATGGATCTAACATGGAATTTTGTCTTAAATTTTGTGACAGAACAAGCCTTAAAAAAAAATTGAATTAAACTATGGTTGCTTTTATTTGGAGCGGACAGTTTAAGAAAAGATCCGGATTTCTGGTTCTACCTTTTTTGATAATCGATTTGAAAACCCATTTGTGTTCAGTAGTGAGAAATTTACAGCGGATTTCATGAATGAAAACACTTCTCATGCTAATTGACAACAGAAGAGAAAAAGGACTGGTTACAGATTGTTTAACACAATTAATGGGTCTAACATTCCAGGCCCCATAGCCTGAAATTCAGACGCTACCAGGCTCAATTGGGCCATGTTTACGAGTCTGGCCCAGCTCGGGTGACCTTGGCGTGTCTGGACCATAACTACTATAGTAATAAACGTTTCTGAATTAAGAAAAATACAACTGATCATAAATTTATACAGTTCAGTCCATATTTACAACTAAAAAAAAAAAGCGAAACGTACATAGAAGACTGTAGATATGCTATTACTATTACATTAATCCTGAATCATAGTAATACTGTTTTACTAATAGGAAAAATAAAGAAGGGAAAAACAAAACTAGTTGCTGCTCCTGTGCAAGCCAGCAAACATGTCCTTCGAAGACTTAAACCTGCATTTTAATTATAAGTCCAAAGTTTGAGTACTTGGACAGTATTAACGACAGACCTTTGGGCATTTTGTGAGATGAATCTAGTCACAAAAGGGAGTTAGATTCAACCTTAATGATGCCATAGGAGAACAAAATATGTTCATGCCTTCTAATGGATTGAATCTAACCATAGAAAAGGTTAGATTCAAACCCAGTGATATTACTTTGTTTAGACTCTTTAACTGTCATTTTTATGTCATGCAATAGGTTGCAGCAAGCATTTATTCAAATACTTTGACTACTATGGTCATTTTTGAGGAGTGAATCCGACTATTTTGTTACTTCAGATTCACTTTCCTAAAGCTCCATCTCATAACACACTTATATCCTTTGAAGGATAATTTTCAGCAAAGATGAACTACTGTTATGCACTATTAGTGGGGTGAATTTGACTATTAGAAAGTCAGATTCATCTACCCTAGTGCTAATTCAGCATAATTCCAAACCATATAGAGGCTTGCTCATTTAGGCATTTAAGAGGATGAATCTGACCACTCAAAGGTTCAGATTCCTCACTCTAATATCCCTCTTAATTACGTATTTTATACCATTTTAAGAAAAAGGGTAAACTTCAGCCAACCATACTAATGTTTGTGCACTGCTAAGGGGGTGAATTTGACTATTAAGAAGTCATATTCATCTACCCTAATGCCAATATCCTAGACTATCTAGAGACTTGCTTATTGAATCTCTTTATTGACCAAAGAGACTCAATCGAAAGCATATTTCTGCATTCTTATTGATGGAATCTGACCATAGAGAAGGTCAGATTCAACACCTTAATGCAGCTTGTTTCCTAATATGGGACCATGAGTACTTATCACATATAATCTTAAGCAAACAATCATGCACCAACAGGAGAAATACTAACACCAAAGACATCACCTATCATACTCACAGAATCATTATCATGTGAATAAACATCTGCACAGTCACATTTAACAAAAACAAGAACAATAACTTCATTCATCAAGAACAACCAGTTTTACACAGTGAGCAGAAAATGAGAATTCTAGTCCAAAAATTTCATTAAGAAGAGATGAACTGATACATACCTTTAAAGATAAAAACAACGAAGAGACTTGACCAAATAAATGTCAAGTAGGAACAATAACAACAAGGAGGAAGAGAAATCAACAACAACAAGCAGAAACCCCAAGGAAAACCAAACAGTCCAGCAAGAATACACCCAGAAATCATGGGTATGAATGTTTGAAGGAAAACTTCCAGAAAACCCCAAATTCAGAAAAGAGAAGATAGCAACTAAACTAGGCCATCCACTTATGAACTTGTTTTCCAACAGGAAATCAGATCTTTCTAATAGTACTCTTCTTTTCAAAACCTTTTAAGTGGAGACAGTATTTCTGAAAATGGGAAGGATTCTATATCCCAGCAGCTCAAAAGTGTTAAAAAAAAATCGTTTTTCCATCTCTAAAAAGAGGGTCTCTTTATAGGATATTTGGGAATGGGATATTCTTTTGAATATTCCTTATCCAAAGCTGAAAATAGTACCAAAATAGTACATAGGGCAGCTGTCACCCTTATCTTTAGGACAACTGCCCTCTATTCTAGAACTATCCTACCCATTATAATGACTCTCTTACCCTTAAAAAATCTAATTTCCTAATATATATTTCCTCATGTACCCCTTTGAAGCCCCTATATTTACCATTAGGTAACCAGGGTTACTTACTTGGGTTACTATTTAACTATGGTTAACTGACACTAGTTATGCCCTTTAGGTGACAACTAGTTGTTCTTAACTAAGGTTGAGTTAATTAATTAAAGGTTAATTGATTAAATGCCTAGAGTTAGTTTCATACTACTTACTTATGTTTAAATCAATTAACTAAAGTAAACCAATCAGTTTTGACTTCTTAAATTAAGTTAACTGTTTAGTTTAATCAAGTCAAACTCACTTACCTAAAATCTGAAAACTTAACTAATTATCAAGCCTAGGTTAAATAATTTGTTCTAGTCAATTAGTCCTAAATTAATTACCTTAGGCAGATTTTAGGGCTTAGTTAGTTAATAAAAAATGGTTAGTTTATTAGATTGCTTCTTGATCTTAGTTAATTATATTAGTAACTAAACTCTCCATGAAGTTAGGAGCCTAATTAACTAATAAAATAATCTAGGTGAATGATTAATCTTCATATTATACTAAGGTTAGGGTGAGTAATCAAATAGGGATGGACAGTAGCATTTAGAGAGGAGATAAATGACAGTAAAGGTATTCTGGAGGACTTAAGCATGAACCAATAAAGCTAATTATTAACTTTAAATAAGTAGAACATTTAGTAAATCAATGGTGATTAACAGGAAAACCTAAATGACTAAACATGGTTGCAAAAACAGTTCGGAATGTGCATAACATGTTAAACACTAAATCAATCAAATCGAAGGTAATGCAAATCAAAACAGAACAGTCATACACAATGAAGAAACCTAAGTTAGGAAACATGGTTAAACAGGGAAAACTAATTACTTAATTGGCGAGAACAAAATCAAGATATGACTGTCATGAAATATATTTAGAGCTTAAACTAAACGATGAGGAAGAAATATACACAGGTGGAAGAAAACGATGAAAGAAAACAACAGATCTAAACAGTGATACAACAAAAAGGATTAAACTATGACATATCCATGCTAATGGCACAAGAAACAGTTAGAAGGGGAGGAGGGGATACCAGTAAAAGTGGTTTTTTGGTCGGGAAAGAGAAAGGAGGTCGTTGGACCTTACCGGATCCAATGGGGTTTGAAAATGAATCAAACCTTCATGAGTCGATTGCTCTAATTAAGAGCAATCGACCCATGAAGGTCTGAACCATTGATTGTTCTTGAATCGGCCGGGGAGTAGTTTTTGGGGTTTTCAGATTTCTTAGATCCGAAATTGGTGCAAATGGACTGGTTTTCTAGGGAAACCAGCAATGGGAGGTGGTAGAGGGGATGATGGTGATTGTCTAGTGAAAAGTTGGGGTTGATCGGAGTTGTTATGGTGGCCGGACGGCGGTGGGGTTTCAGGGGCGGCTAGGGTTTTTAGAGAGTGGAGAGAGAGAGAGACGAGCGGAGGGGGTTAGGATTTGGTGAAATGAAGGGGGTGGGGTTTGGTTAGGACACTTATATAGTTTAGAGGGGGTGAGTTCCTGGCCGTTCGATCCATTTCGATCAATGGCCAGGATTTAATCGGCTAGACCAAACGGTGTCGTTTGGTTAGGCTGGGGCAGGCCGGGTAAGGGATTGGGTTTGGGCCTGGGTTGTCTTGGGTGCATAGAAAAATAGGGGTTGGGCCTGGATCTTTCTTGGCCCAGGTCCGATTTTGTTTTCTTAATTTAATTAACTTAATTATTCTAATTAAATTAAAATCTAACTTAATCGAAAAAATGTAGCAATTAATTTCAAAAATCTTATTTTTCATATATTTACATATTAATTAAGAATAAAACAACCAATTATATACTCTTAATTAAATCTATGATTTATCGAATAAAATGGTTAATTTTTATAGTAATCAGTTATTAAAAACTACATTACGTTAAATACTCGTCATTTGTCTATCATTTAATTAATTATAACTAATAACTTCATAATGCAAAATTTTCAATGATTTTGAAAGATGAATTATGGATATGCAAGCAATGCAAATAATTCACAATTAATTACTGAAAAGTCAATCAATATTCATAAAATCAATTGATTTATTGGGATTTTTATAGGACGATACGGCGAGTAAAAATCACATGCTCACAGCTGCCCCTCTTTGCTCGGAAACACGAAGAGTTTTCGGGCAAAGACAAAATGTGCGGCCATGAACTACTTTCACCTATTCATATGTTCCGTTGTGAAGCGTTTTTGAAAAGTTTGACCGAACCCTGCTTCAAAGGTTGCCTACATATCCTTGGCTATAAAGGAATCAGGTCAGTGTAGTTCTGGAAGTTTTGGTAGCTGGGACTACCGAGTAACTGTGGTTTCACTGTGGTTGCTGCTGTTACTGCTGCGGATCTCCTTGTTACACCCAAAGTAAACAAAACGACAGACCAATTAAACCTATCAGCTGCTAGTTACAAGATTCCTATCTAAGACCTGTTCTTGAGTCTTGATCTTCTGCTAACTCTGACCTGGATCTTGATGTTTGTTAGCCGCAGGTGTTGGTTTCGTCTCTTCGCTTTTCGGACCAAGGCAGGATATACCGAACGGATGACTTCAATCTCGTCCTGAATAGTCCATATCTTCTCCGTATCTGCACTTTTGGATTCAACCTTCTCTTTCTTCTTTTTGTTTTGTTATTTTGGATCGAAACTTCTTCTTTTGGTCGTCTCGAATTTACTGTGACCTGCGCAAAATCAAAGCAAACGAACGAAATTTTCTGCCCCAGTTTTCACTAGGAAAATTTCGTGAGTTATTGTAATAAAATCTATGCTACTTTATTATTGAAAGCAATGAAAAGCCGAGAAGGGTGCACCAAGAGTTATTGTGGATACCCTATGCCTAAAGGTAAAACCAACTAGGGAGTGGAGACCCTATGTTGGAAAGAAAATTGACAAGTCATGTCGTTGTCAAGAAAAGATCACCAGGCTATGCCGGTGTCTGTGGAAGGATCAACGGGTTATGCCGTTTTCAAGAAAGAGATCACCAGGTTATGCCGGTATCTGGAAAGGTCAACAGGTTATGCTGTTGTCAGAAGGATCACCGGGTTATGCCGGTGTACGGGAGGTCAACAGGTTATGCTGTTGCCTGAAAAAGAGATCACTGGGTTATGCCCGTGTTTGGAAGTGATCAACAAGTTATGCTGTTGTCAGAAGGATCAACAGGTTATGCCGGTGTCCGGGAGGTCAACAGGTTATGCTGTTGCCTGAAAAAGAGATCACTGGGTTATGCCAGCGTCTGGAAGTGATCAACAGGTTATGCCGGCGTCCGGGGAGGTCAACAGGTTATGCCGGTGTCTGGTTGGGTGCGGGGCCCTATGCTGGCATCAACCGAGGATTGGGATATCCTTGGCTGGAAAATGTTTGGCCAAGGGTTGAAGATCCTATGCTACTTTTAGGGTCGCATCACATTCAACTTCATTTCTTCTTTTTTTTTTTATTTTTTATTTTATTTATTTATTTATTAGTATTCACTTTTCTATTTTATATTTTATTTTTATTTTTTATATACGCGGGAAAATATTTTTGGAGGAAACTTTCTTTTCTTTGGAGTCAATGCTGCGGAGCTCCTTCTAGCTTTTGCATGATTCCTTTTTATTGCATCTGCCTTTGCACGGTTGCTTTTGCACCTGTTTCTTATTTCAAGCAAAGAACAATTTGTTAGTTTGAAACGGTGGTCGGTTTTGCGGCCTTGATTTTCAGCTGCTTGATCTCAGTTCTTTTGATGAGGATTTCAACCACTTGCTTGATTGTTTGCTTGCTGGGGATTGAGTTTCCTCTCTAATCTTGGGGCCTTGGCTTTCCAGATTTCACCATGGCGATCGGTCAGGTGGGACCCAACATTTTATTTTGCCTTTGTAGGCTTTTCACTTGCTTTTTCTTTTGGATTTTCGGAGTATTGGGGAGGAGTTTTGGCCCCTCAAATTCTGCTGCGACGGCTAGTCGTGTGGGATTTAACTTTTCCACCTTTATTTTGCCTTTATTGCCTTTTCATTCCTGACTTCTCTTCCAACTGTAACTTTAGGTCATTTGGAATATTTTCGGCTTTTCAAACCGTGCCAAGATAGTTAACCACACGGGGCCCAAACTTTCAACTGCGATCGCTTATATAGGCATTTCAATTCAATTTCCTCCTTTTACGGCTTTGAGTTTGAAGTATCGACCGCTTCGGCCAGTTGGGATCGACTCGATGCTCCTGACAAAATTGGGTGCCTTCTGCATATCAGCCCGTGTCAAACGAAATCCATGTAAATCAGTCTTGCCATCCTTTCTTTGCCTTAGTTTCGGGACAGAGTTAGACCGAAAAGGGATTCAAAAGAAAAGTAAATGACAGGATGGACAACGAATTTAAACAAAAGGTGTCCCTTTCGGGGAAAGGAAAGAAGGACTTATCTGGAGTGCATGCNGACATCTATGCCGATTGATCGGAAGGACTTGCACAGGGTTTTTTGGTGAAAAGAATTTGGGTTGAGCTACAGCTTTGGAACCTTTCATGCACAAACGTCGCTGATCATAGCATTTGACCCAGCTTAAACTCTTGGGGAGATGAGAAATTTTTATGTTGGTGTGACTGAACCCCAGGGAGAGGTTGCCTACGTATCCTTTCGGAATCAAGTCGAACGTAGTTCAGGAAAAAAACTTGTTTTTGTTTGGTTTGGTGTTTTGTGTGTTTTTTTTTCTTCACTAACACTTTCGGGTTCCAAGGAGGGTAATCAAGGAAGAGTAACCGGCTCAAAGGGTTTGCAAAACGGGTAATAGTGTTTGGGTATCGAGAATGAAAGCCTTCGTCATCCCGACCGGAGAACACCTGCCGATGTATATAGGGGATCAAACGTAGTACCTTTTGACGGCATCTGCATTACCAGCCGTTTCGGGGTCATTTCCTTCGATGTCTTCTAGGTATAATGCTCCTTTTGGTAGCAATTTCCGTATGATGTATGGACCTTTCCAATTTGGGTCGAATTTTCCTTTCGCTTCTTCGTGGTGTGGGAGGATACGTCTTAAAACGAGTTGCCTTACCTCGAAGTTCCTAGGTCGCACTTTCTTGTTGTAAGCTCGGGCCATTCTTTGTTGGTATAATTGTCCATGGCATACTGCAGCCATTCTTTTTTCATCGATCATAGCTAATTGCTCTAGTCGGGTTTTGACCCACTCATTGTCTTCAATTTCTGCTTCGACAATAACCCGAAGGGAAGGAACTTCAACTTCGGCGGGTATCACGGCTTCTGTGCCATAAACCAATAGGTAAGGGGTAGCTCCCACCGACGTACGCACGGTCGTGCGGTATCCTAATAATGCAAAAGGCAACTTTTCGTGCCATTGTCTAGATGTTTGAATTATTTTCCTGAGAATTTTCTTGATGTTCTTGTTTGCTACTTCGACTGCACCGTTCGCTTTGGGTCGGTAAGGGGTCGAGTTGCGGTGTGTTATCTGGAACTGTTCACACACCTCTCTCATCAAGTTACTGTTTAGATTTGCGATGTTATCGGTGATGATAGTTTTTGGGATACCAAAACGACAGATGATATTGGTGTGCATGAAATCCACTACCACTTTCTTAGTGACAACTTTGAACGTGATGGCCTCGACCCATTTCGTGAAATAGTCGATAGCGACCAAGATGAATCTGTGCCCGTTTGAGGCCCTTGGCTCGATTGGCCCAATGACATCCATTCCCCAAGCAACAAATGGCCAGGGTGCTGACATGGGATGCAGTTCTGAAGGTGGCGCATGGATTAGGTCGCCATGTATTTGACACTTATGGAACTTCCGGACGAAACCGTAGCAATCTTTCTCCAAGGTCATCCAATAATACCCAGCCCGCAAGATTTTCTTTGCGAGGACGTACCCATTCATGTGGGGACCGCATATTCCTGAATGGACCTCGCCCATGATTTTTTCGGCTTCTTTGGCGTCTACACATCTTAACAGATTTAAATCTGGTGTCCTTTTGTACAGTACTTCCCCACTTAGGAAGAAACTGCTGGCGAGCCTCCGGATGGTTCTCTTTTGGTCTCCGTTGGCCTGCTCAGGATATTCTTTGGTCTTTAAAAACCTTTTAATATCATAATACCATGGCGGGACGTCAGACTCTACTTCGACTGTGTTGCAGTAACCATGTCGCTCTTTGATTTGGATCTCCAACGGGTCTATGCGGATGTTACCTGGATAGGGTAGCATTGCAGCTAGAGTGGCCAAGGCATCTGCTAACTCGTTATGGCACCGAGGAGTATACCTGAACTCGACGGTTTTGAATCGTTTACTGAGATTCTCCACATGCTGTCTATAGGGAAGGAGTTTGACATATCGAGTTTCCCGCTCTCCATGAGCCTGCTTGATGACCAAATCGGAGTCCCCTATGATCAACAAATCTTTTACATCCAT
>ML431403.1:0-31291 GCA_005239525.1 Nicotiana knightiana
ACAAGTCCTTGTGGGTACGATATCTGGACTTAAAATCCTGTATTACTTGTCGACCACGTACACGTGCGTGTGCATTGGGAAATCAATCAACAACATTCACCAAAAAAATCTTCATCTCCCCAAAACCCTCCAGTTCTTAAACCCACTCTTGAACCCAGACCTAACCCTCCAGCTCCCGGGGTACGAAGAGTAAAAGTTTTGGCCAGAAAATCAGTTGCTTCTGGCTCTCGTGAAAAATTCTTGGAGGAAATTCTTAAAGCCAGAGAGGTTCATATGTCTGAATCTTCACGTGAATCCTTCAAATCCGCTAATGAGGATGAAGCACCAGGTTCATCCAGTTTTGAGCAAGGTAATCTTGAAGTTGAATCTTAAACTGCTACTACTGAAAATAGGTTTGTGTTGGTTGGTTCAGTTGTTCATGTAGAAGTGCCAGATAGGCAAAGAAAACTGGGAAAAAATCTTGAAAGAGAGGGAGAAGGAGGTTTTGTAAGGGGATCTGGGAAAGATGGTGCCACGTTGGCTATTTGTGGCTCCACTCGTGTGATAAATGAAGAAGGAGTCACAGATTTAGGGGGAAGTATTGCTGGGGAAGCAGCAGCAGGTTTAGAGAGCCTACAAAAATCAACAGATGAACCTGGTTCATTTGTCGAGGAGACATTGGCTGAGATGCTGAGGAAGCTGGGGGAGTCCTACAATCCCAAGAGGAAAAGAACCTCAAAATCAAAGAAGGCTACTACCCCAAAGAAAAGAAAAGTTTCAATATTTGCTGATGTTTCTGCCCCAAAGGTTCGTGCTGCAAGAAGTATTGTTCGACAAGGAGAAGAGGAGTTAGAAAGGCTCTGAGAGAGAGCAAGAAAAAGAAAGATGCCAAGGGAAAGGCAAAGTTAGGAGAGCCTATTGAGGCTGTTAATGTTGATGATGAGACGATGGACCTGGTCCATCATGAGGAGAAGCCGACTCCAATTGTGGTTGAGACACCCAAGCCCAAGAAGGCTAAGGCTTCTTCAAAGAAGTCAGCTTCTGTGTCTGCCACACCCTCAAGCACAGCTAAAAGGACTAGGTCCAAGGCCAAGAAAGTGAAAGTTGTTGAAAAATAAAGTGAATGTAGTGGAGGAGAAGAGGAAATCTATGGTGAGCAATATGACAAACTCACCATGTTTGGCAAGCGTACTATTCTTAAAGGAAAGCTGGGGAGAGATCTGGAAGAATCAGGAATGATCTTTTTGTTGAATGCGTTGGATGTGCAGGGATGGAAGGACTTGGTCCTTAACCTGGAAGAAAGGCTGGCAAGGAATGAACTGGTGGAGTTTATGGCAAATTCAAGTGTGAAGGATGGCAGGGCAACCTCCACAGTCAAGGGGACTCACATCACTTTTGATGCAAAAGAGCTGGGAGAGATTCTGAATATTCCTGCTGAGGGCTATGATGATTACACTAGGAAAAGATGGCCCAGTCTCGATGGAATTGCCTCAGCTATCAACATCACCAGATTCTTTTGTGAAAATGAGAAGGAACTTGAGCCAAGGCCAGTGTTCAAAAGTGAAATGCAGCCCCAGAACAAGCTACTCTTCGGGTTTGTGATTAAGTTTCTGCTGCCAAGACAAGAGCGTAGACACATCGCCAGTTACATGGACTTAACACTTATGGAGTGCATGTATAGGGGAAAGAAGATTAACTGGATAGCTTTCATCATCCAGCTCTTGGACAGAGTTGTAAATGGAACCAAAGCACACGTTATTCCTTATGGATTTATTCTGACAGTTGTGCTTGCCCACTTTGAGGTTCATGTGAAAAAAGCTGAGATGGTTACCGCTAAGAATTATTTTGGGAAGAACACTTTGCTGACATGTGATTATATTGTCAATGTTCCTGAGGATGAACCTGGTTCATCTACGAAGCCAGTCAATAGCAAAGTCAGGTCATTGGTGCAGGAAGGAGAGATAAAGGATGCGGAGATCCTTCGATTGAATTCTCGCGTTCATGAGGTTGAAGCTGAGCGGGATGCTCTCAGATCTGAACTAGCCAAGGAGAAAGATAAAAATGAAGGTGTTATTCAACAAATGCTTTCTCTCCTTCAAGCAAAGACCCCAACCTCATATGCCCCTTCCCAACCTTAGGAATTCCAGAGCTACCAAAACCCCTCTTTGCCTAGTTGTTCTATTTCTGTTATTTTTGCTCATGGTAGTGACTGCTTTATTTTTTTTTATGGTGCTTGAATTGCGTACTAATCAATGAATTCTATTGTTTTTGTTATTGACTTGTCTCAGTTTCTTAGATAGCTTACATTTATTAGTTTCTTTTGATGATTAATCATGTTTGCACCTGCAGTTGCCTCAATGGCCATGAGTAATTGTTAATAACTCTGGTAAGTTTATCATTTTGCAACTTTTCGATAATGCCAAAAGGGGGAAGATATGTGCTTTTTCCAAAATTTCATAAGTTGTGATATTTATAACCTAATGAACCTGGTTTCTCCATGATAAATGCTTAAAACCATACATAGTGTTTGAAGTTTATATAGGGTTGAGCATAGAGTTCTCCATCATCAAAAAGGGGAAATTTTTTTACCCAAGTCACTACATGGTTTTGAAGATTGACAAATGCCTACCCAGTTGAACCAGGTCCATCAGGGCAAACATCTCGAACGAACTAATGGGCATAAGAACCGTACATGCACAGGAGATAAACATGATCTGTGAATGATCCATGAACTAAGAGGTTTTCTCCTAATGCAAAAAGGTTGCAAATTGATAAGGGGTTAGAGTTCGAGTTCAGCAAGGACAGAAATAAAGGAAGGAAGTTGAGATAAACACAAACTCTTCCACCAAGGAAGAGTTGCATTAGAACTAAATAAGAAAATATTAACTTCTGGCGCTATATAATGTTGAAGTATTCCTACTGAAGAATTGTTCGCACAAAGACAGAATTGAAGCAAGAACTGAAGGCAAAATTACCAGAGAAATTTTGCAAGCAGAATCCTTCTGTGACACAACGGCTACTGACCAGCTAGAAGAACCAGTTCCATCTGTTTGTCTTTCGAGTCTAGTTGGTTGTAGTAGGTGATTTAATATTGTATCTTTCAGCTTTATTAGAAGCAATTGTAATAGGTACACATTGTTCAAGTTAGAGTTAACTTGAAGCTTGTCGCAATTAGCTAGAGGCTAGGTTGCTACAAAGGGATTAGAGTNGTTTGGCTCAGAGTTGTAGTGAAGAGTTTGGGAAAATCCCACTGAGGAGTAGGTCGTGGTTTTTCACCTTTTGAGCCAGGTGTTTTCCACGTAAAAAATCTCTGTGTTTTTACTTTACTATATTTATTATTCCGCACGAGTAGAAGTTGGAACACCAAGAAGAATCAGGTTCTTCTATTGAGAGAACACTCAAAAATTGGACACCACACAAATCACCCCCTCCCCCTCTTGTGTGGTATTGAAGTATAAAGCATCAGTCTGGTAAACTATTAAAGATAAAGGAATAAGGTAATTAATCAGAAATGTTGGCTTGCCTAGCGGTTCAATGTTAGGCGCCATCACGGTCCCGACGGTGGAAAATTTGGGTCGTGACAAGTTAATCCCTATGCAGACAATTTAATACTATACTATTTTTGACTAGCGAGCCTAAGTTTATACGCCGATTTTGTTCTCGTCAACAACTTTGGTTTTTTCGGAAACCACCCCAGCTCTTATATTCGTGGACTCATCATTCTTGCCATTCATGACATCATCAAGTTTTAGCTCCTTCACAATGCGGTTCTTCAAGTAGAACTTTGCATCGGTGAAGTGTGACTCAGCCTCGGTGAATGGCCTGTCATCAGCAACTATCTTCTTCTCGACTTCACCCTCGTAGTACTTCAAACATTAATGGTAGGTATATGGAACCACTTTATTCTCATGTATCCAAGACCTTCCAAGCAAGACTTTGTATGAAGTATTTGCATCGATCACATGCATCCATGCACTTGATTGCATATCTTCAATGGTGATTCCCAACCTGATCGCGTCTATGGCTATTTTTCCCCCTTGGTTGAATCCTTGACTCATCAAATGACTTTCCGAGAGTTTATTTAGAGGAATTCCAAGTTCATTCACAGTGCGAATTGGCAAGATGTTCACTGAGGGCCCTCCATCAACCAAAATTTGATTTATGCATATAGCCAACTAGGTATAATGAGAGGTTATGAGGAGTTTCACCTAATATAAGATCTCCATTTGGGTACGTTACTTTTTTATCGCAAACATTAACTTCTTGTGGAATGGACTCGATGAGCTTCTCCGAAGATGGTTCCAACGGTAGGTAATTACTCTTTTCTTCCCCTTTATCAGCATTGTAACAAGAGGCCTCCATGCCATCATGGGAAATCTTCATGTGGAACCAACTTGGCAAGAACTCCTCCAATGTCACTGGATGACGTGGTTTTTGAGGGTGGTGCACCTCCACTTTTAGTTTCTTCAAATGCTTAAATGGTCTGTTTCCTTTGTATTTTTACCATTATTTTTCTTGTTGATTGTTCTATTGATTCGTTTCATGGGATTATTTTGTGATGCCTATGAAAAGTCACAACCTTCCAACCTCATCATCATCAGGCTGATCTACTTCGACTTTGTTATTCTCCAATAATTCTTCATCTTTAATTTCTTTTAAACTACATAACTCATCTAGACTGAATGAGACAAAGGTGAAAGAGACTTGGTTCGTACTTGCCTTCTCATCTTTAAGCACGATCTTTTTTTCACGAGCCAAGTCCATAACTTTGTCCTTACAGACAAAGCACTTCTCAAGAGGATGGATCACAAATCGATGATATCTGCAGTAATTTGGCTCATCAGTATTCCCAACTTCATTTGGCAGCTTCATCTTCGGAAGCTGAATGAGCTTTAACTCGAGAAGCTCTTCAAAATTGCAGGCACATTAGAATATAGAAATAGGTACTCCTTCTCTTGAACTTTCCACTTATCTTATCTTGAAAATAAGTGAATTTCATACTCTGCTTCTTGTTCCCCTTCGTTGAAAACTTCATAGGTGATGTGTTGACATTCGTAGCTTCTTTGCTTTCTGAATTGGGTACAAACTTGCTTCATTTCCTGAATTCTTGCTTGTCGTTCCCTTTGCGAGGCTCATATATGGGCAACCTTTCTTTCCCAGTGGAGGCCATGATCAAATCCATGTCATGGGCACGAGTCGCAAGTTCTTCAAATGTTCTAGGCTTGATACCTTGCAAGATGTAGCACAATCCCCAATGCATGCCTGTGATGCACATCTCTATGCCAGAAGTTTCGTTAAGCCTGTCTTTGCAATTGAGGCTTGCATTCGTCCAACAATTGATAAAGTCGATAACTGGTTCACCCTTCCGTTGACGAGTATTTATAGGTTCCATAATGCTCAAAGTGTGCCTTGTGCTATAAAAGTGATTGAGGAACTTTTTCTCTAGTTGATCCCAGCTATCAATAAATCCCGCCTCGAGGTCTGTATACCAATCAAAAGCATATTCTTTTATCCAGAGAACAAACTACTTGACGAGGTAATCTCCATAATTTCCAGCATTGTTTCATGTCTCAACGAAGTGCACCACATATTGATTTGAATTTCTTTTACGATCAAATTATTGGAACTTTGGAGGTTGATAGCCAGCATGCATTTTCAACATGTTGATCCTTGCAGTGTATGTCTTTTCGTACGTAAGGGAGGACTTGTAAGAAACTTCATACTTATTTTTGATAGTTCATTCAATGAACTCATTTAGTTGATCGATTGGAATCATCCTTTCGGATGAGACAGGGATAGAGTTATTGGATGCTACTTGTCTTGGAGGAGAATCACTCTTTGGAACTTCTGGGAGCTTGCCAGGTACATGGGTGGATTCTTCTTCCATAAAGATTCTCACCCTATCTGTTAGCTTGTCAATTGCAGTATCTTGATTTTGCATGCACTTGGTCAAGACAACAATTGCTTCTGTCAAGTTTGGCAGCTGCTCCTACACAGATGAAGCGTTCATCACCATTGCTTACATGATTGTTGTAAATGATGAGGAGTAGCATGGATTGTCACATAGATTGATCCTTGATAGGCTCATGCTATGCAGTTTAAGTGAGGAGGACCCATCACTTGAAGTATCATCATCTTCCTTCACAGCAGAGTTCTTGGATTCGGAGAGGTTAAGCAGAGCTAGAGATTTCTTAAATCTTTTCAGCAACATCACTTCCTCCTTCATGGGCATTTGTAGAGGATTGTGCTTCTTTTGAGGATGAAGATCTGAAAGCAGAAGTTGATGCGGACGACACTTGGGGTGCTTTTTGTCCTAAAGAGCTTGCTTTGCTCCTTATAATTGGTCCAAAGCTTCCAAAGGTAATATTGATGATGCTTTCCACATCAACGTAGAACCTGGAATTAGCAGCCTTGGTGGAGGTTGATCTAGAGTTGATTTTCTTTGAAGACATCTCGATGTTCTTGAACTTTGGTGATTGAAAAATTGAGATGAGAGGTAGAGGTGGCCCCACTAGGCGTGCCAGAATTTGTAGACAATAAATTTACGTCAAAAAAATAATCGAGACTGAAAATATTACAACAATCGTAATATTTGATTTCAAATAATATGGGTGTACGATATCTAAGAATCCTCTTATTCTTCTTTCCAATAGTAAATAAATTCAAGACATTTGAGTTTGATCTTGAATCTATATTTGTTGCCTCAAACGATGATCTTGAATACACTAGCACGAACTTTGATTTGAACTTATACTCCTTGAACCTTGATTTGTTCTTCGTTCTTGAGCTTGAACTTGATTTCCTGAAGTTGAATTTGATTGTTTGAAGCTTTGAAACTTGTAGAGAAATTTGCGGCGTTAGATCCACGAGCTCTCTCTTGCTTCTTGTTATAACTTCTGGTGTCTTTTCTGAGTTATGAAGACCCTTGTTTATAGTTGTGGAAGAGAAAAATTGTGATGAGAACAAACTCTTTCCGACCAATTAAATTGAAGCATGACGGGGTCGCATTTGATTGGATAGAACATGTCACTTGCACATATGGTGCAATTTTACTGGAATTTGACTTGACACGCTTTGATGTTGACACGTGGCATGATCCTATTGGCTCTTCTGTTTAACTTGACTTGCCACATCACTTGACACGTGGCACCCAACTGAGCCACTAGGAAAATAATATCTTGGGCTTAATGAAGTGGGCTCATCATCTATAGCCCAACTAAATGGGTTAGCCAATAAATTCTGATTTATTTATTAAACCACAGGTATTGAGCTTATATGCTAATCCAATTATATTATCCTAATAAATTTATTAGACTAATATATCTTGAATTCCAAATATAGTCCAAATTTAGTTTATGAATTCTAAATTCAATAAATTTTAAATGTCTACACTCCCATGTAGGAAACCACTCACCTAACCAATTTAGTCAACTCTTGCGCGTATTATTGTTAATCTTATTACTATATATATATTCTCTAAAAATTTATTTTGAACTCACCTGTAAAAGCATTTTTCGAAAAATTATATTTCATAAAAAATGACATCCAGCGTATTAAAAACACCCAAATTTGCTAACAAGAGGTTGTATTTACAGAACTTAATAAATTAAAAAGAATAAAAAAATTGTTTCCATATTTCACCGGCTTTTCTTATTTTTCTTCAAGGATCATTTTCTTGAATAAATACGTAGACAAAAGTAAAGCGCAATTGTAACTGTACTTCCTTATCAACTGAAAGTTTCCTTCCCTTATCCTGCTCTCTTCTCCTCCTCCATTCCCTTGCAAATTGCAATGTCGTCAACGTTATCCACCATTTCCCTCTTCGCGCCGTCACACCCTACTCCAATTCTCCACACGCCTCAATCTCCTTACCCAAACAAATTCAAAAATTCTCAATTCCTTCACCCAAACTCCACCACCACCGTCGATTCACTTCCCTCCATCCACTCGCCGCCGTTGAAGCACCGGAGAAGGTAGTCGGACTCAGATATTAAGTCTCCAATTTAACACTAGTTGATGCACAGAAACTCGTCGATTACCTTCAAGACAAGCTCGGTGTTACCGCCGCATCCTTCATTCCCGCCGTCGCAGAAGCTCCGGCGGTTGTTGAGGAGAAGACGGAATTTGACGTTATGATTGAGGATGTGCCGAGTAATGCGAGATTCGTGGCGATTAAAGCTGTTAGGCTTTAACTAATTTGGCTTTAAAAGAATTTAAGGAGTTGATTGAAGGCTTACCGAAGAAGTTTAAGGAAGGAATTTCTAAGGATGAAGTTGAGGAAGCTAAGAAACAGCATGAAGAAGCTGGTGCAAAAGTGTCTATTGCTTAGAAATTTGGGAAGTTGAATGTATTTTTGGTAAATTTGGATTACTTTTATTTAGCTATTTCTTCTTCTTCTTTTTTCAGAAATATATTGTAGTAATGTTTTGTATTATAGACTTCACTTGTTAGATATAGTTGTTCACCAAGTTTTGAAATCAAGATGTTATCACCATCTCAACTTGTTTGCATATGTTTTTGCAACTTTGCGAGAATTCGAGAAGATAGCATTAATTAGTAGTAAATGCTCCTTGGTGATACTCTACTTTTGTCTCTAACAAGAATAATATGTTATATATTTGAAAATAGTTTTCTTTTTAACCTTTTTTTAAAACTCCCCAAAGAGAGCAATAGCTAAATTTGAAAGACATATGGTGTCTCTTTGGTGATTGATAGCATGTTTCGCCAACTTCTTGTCCCGATCCATCTTGCCCTTCTAAAGGTATCGTGACGGCACCTAGTCTCTACGACTAGGTAAATCTAAAATTTGCGAAAAATGATAGAATCAATAAAATAAAGACAAAAAAGAACTCAAGTAGATATAACATAGCTGCTCAGCATATACATTTTCACTTCCCAAAACCCGGAATGTCACTATAGCCACAAGCTCTGTACTAAATGTAGCTCTATACAATGAAACAGTGAAAAAATACATAAGTCTTCTATGCCTATACTAGAGTAGAAGGGGACTCGTGGGATTCTGCGGACGCGGCAGAATTACCTCGCGGTCTCCTGGCAGCTGCTAGAACGACTCCTAGCCACGATACTGAGTGATGGTACCTGGATCTGCACATAGGGAAAACATGCGCAGGAAAGGGCGTGAGTACTCCACATTCGATACTCCGTAAGTGCCAAGCCTAACCCAAGTCAAGTAGTGACGAGGCCAGGTTGAGGCCCTACTGAGTTTGTAAAACAGGTCAATATACAATTTAAAACAATGATATATAAATAAGCAATGATAAACAGGATTAATGAAAACAGAAATATTTAATAACAGAAAGAGAGCCCTCGGCTCAGCACAACATATATCTCAACAGTAAATGCGCAATGCAGTACACGAGGAAAGCTCTCGGATCTCAGTCCGTAGTCCCAATTTAAATATGCTATGAAGTATAGGGGAAAGCTCCCGGATCTCCGTTCGTAGTCCCAATTTAAATATGCATTTCAGTACAGGGGGAAAGCTCCCGGATCTCGGTCCGTAGTCCCAATTTAAATATGCAAAGAAGAAGTATGTCAAATATGCTTAATTAAACAGTCCAGGAAAAATAATAGGAAAGAATAGGGTAAAGCTACCTAAGCATGATGCGACTAGTAGCAAATAAGGAGGAATCAAGTAAGAACAGGTAGGCATGCTTACTCTTAAGCTATCTACTCAATTAAGATAGGAATCAGTCATATATGAATGAAAATGAGCGATTTCATGGAAGTAAAAATAGGATTTTAGCAACAATGACCCGTGTACGCACTCGTCACCTCACGTACACGGCGTCCACGTAACAAAATAAGTATAAAAATGCCTAAGGGGAAGTCCCCAACATAGAATTAGGCAAACCACTTACCTTGACGGCGCTAATCAACTCAATACCACGCTCTTGCCACGAGTATCTGACTCCGGGTGGCCCAAATCTATTCAAATCGATTGCATGGTGTAAATATCACTTCAAGGGAACAAAATAGCTAATTATTTATAAGCTAATACGCGAAATTAGGAAATTCTCCCAAAAAGTCCCCCGGACCCACGTCTCGGAATCGGGTAAAATTTATATTTCCCGAACACCTATTTGCTCATGAACCCACTCGAACAAGAATCAACAAAATCCGACGTCTAAATCTCCCTAAATCCTCAGATTTCTACTTGGGGAAATTCCATCCCATTTTCATGGTTTTTCATCCAATTTCATTGATTAGATTAAGTAAAATGATAGAGATTATTGATATACAAATGGATTAAGGTTAGAAAACGTTACCTATGATTCTCCTCTTCAAATCCCACTGAAAATCGCCAAGTTCCGAGCTCACAATCGATTTTGGAATTATGAATTTCAAACCCTCGGATTTTTGGTATAACCAGCCCAGATGTTTCGCACCTGCGACACTGGGATCGCACCTGCGGAAACACAATCGCAGGTGCAGAAATTCATTAAACAACCTAGGGCCGCACCTACGGCACCCCCTTCGCACCTGCGTGTCCGCACCTGCGGAAATACCATCACAGGTGCGAGACTTCAGAACCAGAATGGTTCAGCTGCTCTCAAAGTCCCAAACTCACCCGTTGGGCATCCGAAACAACCCCGAGGCCCCCGGGACCTCAACCAAACCTACCAAATGACCCTAATACCTTGGTCGAGCCTTAAAAACACATCTCATAACATCAAAATCATCATATATGCATAGATGCAAGCATAACAACTTAGGAAATTTCTAGAATTCACATCATATGCCGAAACACGTCTAAACTCATCCGAATGACCTCAAATTTTGCACACAGGTCATAAATGATATTATGGACCTTCTGTCGCTTTCGGAGTTCCATTCCGAGTCCGATATCAAAATTTCACCTATTGGCCGAAATCGCCGAAATTCTAACTTTCGCCAATTCAAGCCTAGATCCACAACCGACCTCGAAAACACATTCTGAACACGCTCCTAACCCCGAAATCACCCAACGGAGCTAACGGAGTCGATGGAATTCCAATCCGGATCCGTCTTCACAGAGCTCTAGCTACAACCAGATTTCTAAAGCTAAATTCCACATTTATGGACTATGTGTCCAAAATCACCCCGGACTTCATCATTCAACGCTACGACAAGTTCCAATAACATAAATAGACATGGGAGAAGCGGTTAATAGGGGATCGGGGCGCTAATTCTTAAAACGACCGACCAGGTCGTTACACTTCTATAATCTAACTTATTTCGAAAAGTGCTTTTTAAAAAGATACTTTAAATGAGAAGCAATATGTGTTTGGTTAATCAATTTGAAAAGGAATTTTTTCGTTCCTATACACTATTTGAAACTTGATTACAAAAAATATCTCAGTTTTGGTATTTACCCGACCTAAACACGTTTTAGCTACAAGAAAATATACATTTGCTTAAACTAGACTCCTTTTTGCGGTAGTCTTCCTTATTTAGACGCAGGATTTTAGGATCGCTTATATTTCAATTAGAGATTTTACTGAAGCAATCATTGCACCATAATCAAGGCAACATATTTGTAGAATCCTTCTATTATGAAGATATTCTCTGGTTATCATCACACCATAATCAAGGCATATATCTGCAGTATCCTTCTATTCTCTAGTTTTCTCTGGTTTTCCATAAACAAAGGTTTTGAAGAAAACAATTGCAAACAATTAGCTACAATTGAATTGAATTTCGCGACATAATGTCAAAATTAGTGATTATGCTTTAGCTCAATGGTCGGTGGGATAGCGTTGGGAAATACAAATATTTTGGTTGATGGAATTGTAGTCAATGAAGATTCAAATTATAGTCAATTGAATGCCGCAATTGCAGAGCATCTAATGATCGATACCTCCGCAAAAATATCGAAATCAAATTCACTGTCAACGAACATTTTCCTCCAATGGAAATTCGGAACGATATGGGAGTTTGAGTGTATATGGAGAAGAAAAAGGAAAACAAAAACTTAGTAATGTATCCAGTGTGTATAACAGTGCGTGATTTCTATTTGGAATGCAGTATGTCGAATGCGAGCACAATTGCAGGTTTACTCTGTTTTTCCAATGCTAATGTTTTTTAATTTCAAGTGTTCTACAAATCATCTACAATAATGCTACATAACAAATGTAGTTCAATTGTTATGTATATACAAGTATTCTTTCAAATATTGAACATATGAATGTACATAGGTCTGAATTACTATACTTTTAATTGAGTGCAGGTTCATCTGATTATCGTAATACTAACGTGGTACAATGTCAAGCAATTGTAATACCATTGGAGAAGTATCATGAACAGTAAAGTTGATTGATATGCAAACATCTCCGGCAATTATGGAATATGAAAGTATCTTCATAATAGAACATACGTCAAATGTTATTGAAGTAGGACAAGTTTACCAAGACAAGCAAACAATTGTCAGTGCACTGAAGCACTATTCTTTCATGAATAAGTTTCTATTTAGGGTGAAAGGTCTAGTGCAAGTAGGTAGGAACATTTTATTTGTCAAATTCATATTGTGTATAAGTTGTAGTTTTTTGGTATATAAATTGTATAAAACAAGTTGTTATGCATAAACATCCTCGTATTCTGTAGCTACAATTTGCATAATATTTTTTGAATTGTTTTGATTATGTAGCTACTACCTCGTATGTGTTGGGGACAATTGTACGTGGCACTTCAAGTTCACCGGCATAAATGAATCAGCATTGTTCAAGGTTCGAAAATTCAACAGCTTGTACACATGCTCTTTGATGGACAACACATATATACAATGTAAACCTACTTCCATAGTAGTTGGCAGCATGGTGATGCCAAAATATGCGGATCCCAAGATAATATACACACCAAAAGACATACAAACTGACATGTTGTCGGACAATGGTGTGAACTTAACATACATGCAAGCTTTGAGAGCAAAGGAAAAGGCTTTGGAATTTTTGAGAGGTCATCCTGCTAATTCCTACAATCGTTTAATGATTTATTTGTATATTCTGGAGAAGACTTATGCAGGGTCGGTAGTGAAATTGCAGAAGACTAAAGATGACTATTTATTTTATGCATTTGTTGTACTTAGTACGTCCATCAAGGGTTAGGAATATTGTAGGCCAGTTGTACTAGTTGGTGGCACCTTCTTGAAGTCCGCATATAGGGGAGTCATGTTAACGGCTAGCATAATGCATGCAGCAGGTAATGTAGATTATTGTAAAAATATTGTTATAAAGTTATTTTTGGGACTGCATTTTTTATGTTTTCAAGTTATATTACAGAAATTGAATTTCTTTTTGCTACCTATGTGATAGGTAGCATATAACCACTAGCATACGCCGTTGTTGATTCAGAAAATGACGCATCATGGAGGTGGTTTTCTGAGCAATTCACACATGCAAATGGTGAAAACCCAAATATGTGTGTTGTTTCGGACCGGGATGAGAGTATATTGAAGGAAATATCTATTGTTTATACCGGCATGCCAAATTATGCTTGCATGTGGCATATCTTGACAAATGTAAGGTCAAAGTTCAAGAATGTTCATCTAAAGTTAAGCAAATTGTACTTTGCCATGGCACGATCATACACGGTTGATGAATTTAATGAGAAAATGTCAAAGATTGAAAAGATCGACACATGTGTTAAAGCATAGATATACGATATTGGCTATCATAGATGGTCTTGGGTACATTCTACGGTGAACGGAACATGGACGTTGACATCAAATATTGCATAGTCCTTGAATGCGGTAACCAAAGATGCAACAGAGTTGTATGTAGTAGAACTACTAGAGTACATAAGGACTCTTCTTGAACATTGGACTAATAAAAAGTTATTGAATGCAAAGGGTACGTTCACATACCATGGGAAAAAATAAAACAAAGAGTTGGAAGACAACAGGACATTATCGAAGAAGATGAGAGTAAGTTATGGCCAATAACATCAGATCATTGATTCCATCAAACTAAATATATATTGATAATTGTAAAATATCATTGTATAATTGTAGTTATTTTATTTTGTATCTGTTGCTAACAATTTGTTTGTTTGTAATGAAATTGTAGGTGAGAGCTTCAACAAATCACATCCATATTGTGATAGATGGTGTAGCTTCATTGTTTGCCTTCAAAACAAGAGATGTAGTTATGGACAATTCCAGCTTGATGAACTTCTTTTTTCACGTGCTTTGGAGGTTTTGAGGCACAAGAATGAGTCTTATGAAAACTATTGTTCTCCTTGTTACACGAGGGAGAGCCTTCTGAAATACCATTAGACGTTGCCTAATGAAATAAAATGGAATATGCCACAACATATAGCTGAAGAATTTGTAATGCCACCTACTGGGAAAAGGCAGCCAGGGAGACCTCAAAAACAAAGATACAAACCATATGATAAAGTAAATGCAAAGAAGTACAAGGTTTCATGTGGCAACTGCAGACTAGAAGGGCATAACAAAAGATCTTGTAGGAATGCTCCCAAAAGGAAATAAAAATTGATATAGTTTAAAGAAATTATTTTACTGAGTGTTGTTGTTGATAATCTGTCTTTTAAGACATATTAAGTTGTATTTGTTCTGTTCTGAAGAATTATAGTTGTGGTATAATTGTGTTGCTAATTTGAATAAAGATTGTCTCCTACAATGAATGTTTGCTAAACAGATTTCAACTCTTAATACAATTGATTTTGTAGTTGTTTTGTTCAAATGCTAGGTTTATTTATTACTTTTTCAGTCTTTACTAACAACACTGTTAAAATTGAATAGATTATGTATTTTTGTATAGTATTTGTAGACATAATTGTAGTTATGCTGTAAAAAAATTATATAGTACCAATATCGAGATAAAGTACTAACAACTTTCAACCAAAAAAAAAATTCAACATATGTTTTCTATTCTAAGTAGTAAAATTCTGGACAAAATAATAAAATAAAAGGTAAAAACAACCGTAGCACAAAACTGCTACAATTAAATTGCAGTTTACTTATTCTTAATAAATAATTTGCCTACAACTTTACTACAATCCAGCTACAACTAAACATTATAACAATAATTTTTCTACTGAAAAGAGAAACTAATTCTTCTTTTTCCGGCATTGTGTTCTCTCTTTCACAGTTGGTGCACCTTTTCTTCTTGAAAATCTGTCAGTCACCTCACTTTCACTAATTGCACCAAGCTCTTACTTCTTCCTAGCATAATCCTGAAGGAGCGCTCCATAGAGTATACGGTGTTGATCAATATCAGAAAGGTCTTCCTTTGAAATCGATAGGTCTCTTATGCTGACATATACTGCAAATGCCGCCACGTATACACCACAGTCACTACAAAGAGTAATAGGGAAAAAGATTTAGTATTCAATGTAAATTACAATTGGTTAAATAGAAGGAAAATCAGCACATACAATCCCCTCTTTGCTGGGGTATCTCACCAACCAACCACTGAATGTCAAGAGGGTCAGTAACACCTTTTTCAATGTATGTCGTTGTGTTCTTGTAGTTGATGTCTGGACGCTTTCGATAGAAGCCGGTGCATGATAAGTAGAGGGGGGTCATAATAGCAAACTTGTCGACAACAGATTCAACAAGTTTGTGATTTCGTAAATAGACCACAAAACCATAAACATATATAACCCTATCAGTAATGTCACACACAGCCAACAACCAATGAAATTTTTGCATAATGTTTATAGGCATAATCACAAAATCAACTTTGTCCCATGCAACATTTGTAAGTAATCGCTACAAGGCCCTGGAAGGAATTCACTGCCTTATGGCTGAACGGCGATTACTCGCGATTCAGGCTTTATGCAGGCGAGTTGCAGCCTGAAATCTAAATTGTGGATTGGTTTTTTGGAGTTAGCTCACCCTAGCAGCGGAATTGAATCAGGTATCCCGATATGTATTATGATACGACGACCTGGGGTTTGAAAACATCAAGATTTTTATCGGCAGGAGCATTAATGTACCTCTTATAAATTTGTTCAATTGTAGTCTTGAAGATACAGTCAGTGGTTGTAAACTGTGTTTTGTTTCCAGGACCATACTTTCCTCTCTTCCTTAAATAGTATAAAATAACATCAATGTGCTGCAAAAAATGTCCTTATTTCTCAATGTTGAATACAATTTAACTACAATTTTCAAACAAAAAATATATAGATATTTAAAATAATAGAATACTACAGTTAATCATTAAATTCTGCTAGGGTATGTGTGTACCTTGTGGTTGAGGATTTTCCCGGGATGTGCCAAAGTGTAAAATCAATCCTTTTTATCAACTTTCTCAACTCCAAAATCAAAAAATGGGTTGAGCTGGTTATCTTTTAAAGTATAAGGCGCCTTCCTGCTATTTAAAGACATAGTAAGTATAATTATTATGTAGTTTCAACTGGAAATCCATAAATTGAATGTACTCGATAATATGGAAAAAATTTATAATCTAACCTCTTTGAAATCGTATCGGTACCTAATATAACCACTTATTGAATTCTTCCAACAATTCAGGATCAACTGCGTTGCCAATAACCCCAGTAAACAGATGCTTGATGTTGAAAATTGGAGGAGGTCCAACAGAAGTGCTTCTCCCAAAACTGAAATAAGGGATAAAGGAGGATCTGGCATGCTTTCCAGGAACCCTTGTTCTTCCTTGATGCACAAGGGTTGTTTCATCTTCATTAATCTCGCCAAACTTAACAATCTGTGAGAAGTTCTCTGGAAGTTCAAAATCATCAAGTGTTACTGCCTTTTTTCAGACCTGGAGTCATTGTCCAAATCACCTACATTGATGTAGTCGACTGGTTCACCTACAAAATTTAAAACAAAAGAACAACATCGTATGTTGATTGCATCAATTCTTTTGGGAAAACTGAAACTCATATGAAAGTTGTTGTTTTTTCCCTACAATTATATTTTAATATATAATACCACTGAAATCTCCATTGCAGTCGTCTCATAGTTGTATAACATTTACTTCTTGAATGAGAGATTGCAAATGCATAGTCTCCTTCTCCTCATTTAAAGGCTCTCCTTGTATGCCAACTTTTTCATCCTGTTTTGGAGAGTCCACATGCATAGTTTCCTTCTCTGTTACAATAAATGTGTACAACTTAATAAAATTTTAGATCATTTGTAGAAACAAAAATAACATTATAGATAAATTATAATTTAATTGTAGTTAATTTGTTGAAATGATGGCCTGTAGCTGAGATGTAATATGAATTTTGAAATATGTAGATAAAATGTACTAAATCATACCTGGAGTTTCTTCCTCCAACGCCCCTTGAAATTGGGAAGACAAGTCAACACTTGCAGGGCATGATATAGTCACATTCTCCTCATTTTGAATGTCAAACATGAGTCATGTATCTAAGACAACAATTGGAAATATAATGTAGATTATTTGTTGGTAATTTAGGCTATATGTAGATATAAATATAAATATAATGTAGATTATTTGTCATCAAATTGTGTTAAAATTGTTAAAATACCTATTTTATTGTTGCTGCCCAACAATGGTTTAGCACAACTACCATGATACAGTTGCTTGCTCTTTTCTTTGTAATGCTCATCATTTTTCGCAGAACTGCCAGTAAACTGTAAGCAGAATTTTTTAGCCTATATACTTTATGAATGCTAATATAAAAATAATAATGGTAAAAATTATTGTCCAAAATGAATATATTTTGAATGAAACCTTAGAATCAATGTTAGTATCCTGTTGACTTTTTATTGCATGTAACAAAGACTTGATGGAATCATTGAGTAGCAGTCGAATGCTACCTATTTCTTGAAAAACCTAAAGAACAAAAATGGTAATAATGTATCTGACAGTTAGAGGCTTACAGATATATAAAAAGATTAAAAATCAAGAATTAGGTATACCTCTTTCTTGAACAATCCAAGGTTTGAACCGACCTACGTATTAAAATAGAAAGAGTTAAAGAAATAATTTGCATAACATAAATTAAAGAAACCATCTAGGAATATCATTAGTTGTTACTTTATCAACATCTTTTCTTAATTTTTTTTAGTTGTTTCACAATATCTTTCTTGTCATCTATTCTCATTGCCTGCTTATGTCCAGATGGACATAGAGCATATGTCGGATGCTCGGCCTGTGTTTCATCTTCTTCAAGGATGTATTCAACTTTGTCTGACAAAGTCATTCTAGAAAGCTCTTCTGGGGCTTCAATCATGTTGGCAAACTGAGTGAAATAAAAATGTGAGGGACCTAATCATCATATGTATAAAATGTGTATATAATTTTTATTTATATTGTCTGTACAGAAGTGAAAAACATTTATCTTGATCCATGATAGTTTGATCATCCTCTCTTCCAATGTAGAAATCCATATCTTGTCCTTACTAGATGTCCAGTTAAGTATGCAGGGAATCGAATTACTAGTTATCCTGTTGAATGCTAATAATTCACGATTCTTGTCTGTTGATTGTCATCGACGATATTATGACAACCTTCTCACAAAAAAGATCGTGTTTGAAAAGGGGATCGTCGAGGATAAATTGGCCGAGCTGCTCCCAGAATTCTATGGTTGTCTACAAACCTCCGGTTGGTCGTGCTTCATTCCTACCACGTGCAAAGCCAATGAGGATTGGGTTCGTGATTTTTACGCTAATCTTAAGTTTACAAACTTCGCCGACCCACAACTCACCATAAGGGGCAAAACAGTGAGGTTTGGGACTGAACAGATCAATGACATTCTTGGGCTTCCTGACCATCCACTTGAGCTGGTGCGAGAAAAGGATCATTGCAACAACGGAGAAGCTTGTTTCTAAACTCTATCCTGCAGGCATGAGAGAAAAATGGGACAACAAGAGAAAGGGTTTGAAGTTCATCGACTTCATAGCTGAAGCCAAAATGTGGCTCTACATCATCTGCAACAAAGTATCGCTATGTGGAAATGTTTCAGATGTCTCATACACCAGAGCCTTGATCATTGCATGCATACTAGACGGTATTTATGTGAATGTCGGTCACTATATCCTGTGGGAGCTGAGAGAGTATTTGCTAGTTGACAGCCTAGGGTTGATGTTTCCTTCACTGATTACAGAGTTGTGTAGGCGGACAGAGGTTGAGGTGTGTAGCACCGATGATTGGCTACCGGCTGACAAACCCTTTCATCTGTTGAGATTACTGGGCGAGGATAGTGTAGTAAAGAGAAAGAAGAGGAAAGTCACCACTGTTGTCGGACCAGAGTCATCCTCACATGCAGCATTGCCTGAGGGACCATTTAGGATGTTGAACTCGCAGCTTGGCATTATCCATGATTTAGTGTCACATATCCTTAGTGGACCCTCACACCCCCGGCCTAGGCCCGAGTACTTTACCAGGTAAGACATGAAGACCTACCCAGATTCACAGAAAAATCAAGCAGAGTCTCGTGAGAAGTTGGCAGCTTCTGTTGGCAGACTCGAGGCAGCCAATGGCAACTTGGCCAAGGCACATGTATATCTTCAGTCGGACTTCCAAAAGGAGAAAGCGAGAAACAAGAAGAATGGCAGGTTTATGATCAAGATGTGGAGAGGCATCAAGGCCATCTTCAAATGGGGGCAGCCGAACAGGAAGATACCTGTTGAGGACGACGATGATAGTGAAGAGTACTCATTCATGTCAAGTGTTGCTGGTGATGATACTGATGATGATGAGGCCGAGAGTTCTTCACGGCAGTGATTAGCCTTTCTCCCGTAGTGTAATGACCCGACCGGTTGTTTTGAGCTCTAGCGTGTCGTTCACCAGTTTGAAGTCATGAGCAGCTTCATTTCAGGTATTATGACTCGTGGGCATGTTCAGAGTTGAATTTCGGGAAGTTCGGATTCAAATTGGAAAGAAAAATCTCATTTCAGAAGCCTTAAGTTGGAGAAATTGACTAAGATTGGAATTTTGAGTAAACGACCTCCGAATCAGGGTTTAAAGGTTCCTGCAGGTTTGTATGATGATTTCGTACTTGTTCATATGTTCGGATCGGGTTTTGGATAACCCCGGAGTATTTCGACGTATATTGTGGAAGTTAGTGTTTTAGAAGGATTTCATAAATTTGGGTGGGAAAGCATTTCAAAGTTATTGATGTTTGTTTTGGATTCCAAGCATGGGAATAGCTTCGTATGGTGATTCTGGAATTGGGATCATGATCGGAAGTGAATTCGGATGTCCGTAGGTCATTTTGAAGTCATTTGGCTAAAGATAGAAATTTGGAGATTTTTTAGAAATCCGACCGGAATTGGAAATTTTGAGATCCGGGTCGGAATGCGATTCCAGGAGTTGGGGCAGGTCCATAATGTCGAATGTGACTTTTGTGCAAAATTTGGGGTCAATCGGACGTGATTTGATAGGTTTCAGCATCGGAGGTGGAAGTTTGAAATTTCAAGTTCATAAAGTTTGGATTTGGGGTGCGATTCGTGGTTTCGGAATTGTTTGATGTGATTTGAGGCCTCGAGTGGGTACGCATTATGTTTTGGAACTTGTTGGCATGTTCGGGTTGGGCCCCGGGGGCCTCGGGTGTTAACCGGACGAGCCTCGGACAAGGTTTGAACTTGGAGAGCATAAGCCGAAGCTCCCAGCTTCTGGTGTGATCGTACCTGCGCTTGGATGGCCGCAGGTGCGAGCTCACGGATGCGGGGCACGATTCGCAAAAGCGAAAAGGCATGGGTTGGCCAGGCACCACGGGCGCGAAGAATTGTCCGCGGGTGCGAAGACCGCAGGCGCGAAGAATTGGCCGCGGGTGCGAAGACTGCAGTCGCAAAGGTTTTGCCGCAGGCGCGAAGGTTTTGCCGCGGGTGCGAAGATCGCTGGGCAGTGAGTTTTTAAAGCAGGGGTTTGAGCATTTTTTCTCATTTATTCATTCTTGGGCGATTTTTGGAGCTTCTAGAGAGGGATATTCATCTAACAACTTGAAGGTAAGTCAATCCCACCTATTGCAAGTTAATTACTTGGATTATGTCTAGATTTTAACATGAAAAATTGTGGAAAAGTTGGAAATTTTGAAGAAAAACTTAGAATTTGCATTCTTGGATTTTTTACCACGAATTTGAGCATGGAATTAGAGTAAATTGTATACTTGAGTTAGCAAGGCTATGGGTAATCATTATCTTCAAAAAATTTCGAAATCCGGGCACGTGGGCTTAAGGGAATTTTGGTCAATTCCTTGAGCGGAGTTGGGAATTTATATAATTTGAATTGTTGCAAATATTATAGTATATTTTCATTGGTTTGTCGTTATTTGGATAGTTTTGGGGCGTTGTGCGTCCATTGGAGTCGTCGGAAGGGCTTGGAAGCCGGTTATGGAATTTCGGAGCGAGGTAAGTCTCCTTTCTAACTTTGTTAGGGGAAATTGTCCTCCTAGGTGAACTAATTAAGTATGTGCTACTATCTGCGGGGGCTACGTACGCACGAGGTGACGGGAGTCCGTGCGTAGCTACTATTATGCCATGTTCGGGTAGTCTAGGATCCACTAGCATGCCTTACCTGTGATCTTGCCTGTAATATTAGACTGCTAATATAATCAAAATAGCAATTGAATATCTAAAGAAGACTAGAGTTCATTTTCTTAATCATCTAGAAAGAGAATTGATTTACTCTGTGGATAATTGTATTCCTGATAAAGTTTTATTATTGAATATTGTTAAACTTGGAAAATGAATTTCGAGAAAAGATTTAAATGCTATTTTTGTGACTTTTAAAAGAGAAATTTGTCATTTACTAGAGTATTTTTTTTCCCGATGTAGTCGGGGTGGATTGTTTGATTTTGCATGACTGTGTGTGACCACTTCGCAATTTACATTCCGCGAGCGGAGTGTGATTTCCCCCATTCTCATGGGAGCTGGCCGTATGCCACGGCAGATTGAAAGTTTCACTTATGGTTCGGGTCGTTCGACCCTCGGCAGTGCATAGATATATTATTTTATGGCAAAGATGCACTTATGGTTCGGGCCGTTCGACCCTCGGCAGTGCACATATATGATTTATTATGATGGCTCAGGCCGGTTGTCCTTATCCCGTATGCGCATGCTAAATTGTTAATGATTTCATGGACTATTTATTTAAGATATCTGGGGGAAATGAAGAAGTAACTGTTTATTTAAGATATTTGGGGGGAAAAGAAGTAGTAATTGTTTATTTACTTTCAGCATTTATTTGAGTTACAGTTATCTTTAATGTTTACTATTTTTATCATCCTCGTATGCCTATTACTGATATCATATTGTGTTAAATTAATTTGTTGGACCTTAGTGATTGTCTAATTTGACCCCTCGTCACTATCTCTCTGAGGTTAGGCGGGCGACTTACTGAGTACACATTGTTTTCGTACTCATGCTACACTTGTTGTGCATTTTTATTGCGCAGGTACTTTCACAGCGATGTGGCTGGTTTGGAGACTTAGGCGAGTTGCATCATCTGGAGGCGATCCGCAGCTGACAGAGTCTCCCTCGTATTGTATTCATTTTGTTTTAAATTTCATTGTCCAATTTGTATCTCGGACAAGCTTTGTAATGATTGTATAAGTTTTTAGAAATTCCTCATGCACTTGTGACACCGGATTCTGGGATGTGTTTGGGATATATTTGCTAAAATGGAATATTTAAACCACTGTATTTGCTTAACGGATTTTTGTTTAGTTATTACGTAATAAGTTAAAGGTAATGATTTCAAAAATGTTAAAACAGGAATTTATTTCAACTAGTTAATGATTGGCTTGCCTGACAATGGTGTCCGGCGCCATCACGACCTTAATAGATTTTTGGATCGTGACAACTTGGTATCAGAGCCCTAGGTTCCCTTAGGTCTCACGAGTCGTGAGAAAATCTAGTAGAGTCTTGCAGATCGGTATGGAGACATCTATACTTATGTTCGAGAGGCTACAGGGCTGTTAGGAGTACTTCCCTTCTTGATTCCTCATCGTGAGATCCGATTCCTTTGAGGCTTATGCCTATGTTTATTCCTACTCAATCTTACACGTCGTGAAGCGCTTGCTATGAATCGTGGATTTGAGGGATTTAAATGGTGCTACGGATACGGTACGAGATGTTTTCCATGTGTAGTTGGTTGGGGCTGTTGTTGTTGCCATGCAGAAGAACATTATGTTGTTTCAGTTCGGTTGCTGTGTTTCTGAGAGCCTTGAGGTTATGCTCAGATTGTTATGATGTTTACGATTCGTTATCGCGCGATGTGAGTGTGATGGTGTAACGTTTGCCCATATGTTGGGGGGTGATGAATTGCTTGAAGGGAGGTCTTTTCAAGGCGTGACTTCGAGATTTTGGTATTTTAGTTCCGACAGAGGAAAGGCATTTGGATTATGAATGGTCCGGTTGGGGTTGATAAAGTAGTAAGACTTGGTGTTTTCAAGTAAGGGGGGATATTCACCTGTGATGTGAAATCGTCGTCATTGATCGAATGGAATGTGTTAAGTCGGTCGGTGCTATGGTTTCTTCGGTTGCATTGGGTCAGAGTGTTGTGAAGTAGTATTGGAGAAGCGATTATCAGAGATCGTGGTGCGTGGTGGTTCAGGACTGAATAGTTATTTCTAATGAAGGCAGCTCGAGAAGGATGATCCTCGGATTTTGAAGTCGTGGTGATCTACTGGTGTAGGGTTGCAAAGAATGATATTGAATTGGACGACGTACGACGAAGGAGGACAGGTGAGAAGTGTCAGGCGGCGACTAGATTTCTGAAAGGCCAGGCGTAAGGAAAGGAGGTCAGGTAGCGCCTAAAGGAATGAGTTTAACCAAAGTGGGAGAGCGGCAGCATAGTGGTGAATTAGAGGATATCGTAGCGCATTTAGTAGATGTCCATGAGGAGCGGACGGACTGGTAAAGTTGGTAAATGAGAACGGGCTTAGGAGGCGATATTGATGTTGTAGAGATGGTGCAGTACAACGTCGGTGGAAGGTTTCAGTTAGTGGTATACCTAGGTGGGTTGTCTCTCGTGAGTAGGTTAGCGGTTGTGTGGTTGGCAAGTTTCTGTGAGGGATTCTAGTGGCTATTCGGTAGGAGGCAGAATGGACGAATGATGCGATAAAAGCTGAGTATTTAGGGAATGCTGACGGGAGAATTCAGAAGAATTGGGTGGATTGGTCGAGCAGGATCATGTTAACAAGGGAAAAGGATCTCAGCAGGGTCTAGAGTGGTGCAAGGGGTAGCTTCGGGCTAAGTGGGGGAGTCCCACCACCTGCAGTTGGGTTGTAGGATTGTGTTCTCATGGGGTTGCGGATTGTCGGCGTATTGGCAAGTTATTACAGCTAAGGGAAAGGAGTAAAATGGTGATTGTGCATGGGATTTGATGAATGTGTTCAGAAGTTGCCCTGTTGGACCAGGGTTAGGCTTTGAAAGATTCAGAATTTATGCTTAATGCATAGGCGAGTTGTAAGGGTAGTGACTCAATCACGTGTATCATTGAAAACGGTGTTCAGGTGCTAGAAGAGCCTTGGAGTTGATTGTATTCGGGGCCAGCCAGAGTGGGTGACTCTCAATAGTGGTCCTAATAAATTCGGAAGTTAAGAAAGCGGTGTTTAAGGGTTAAAGGCAACAGTATGATTAAGAATTTAGCTTTTGCAGCATAATTTCAGAGAGAGGGAAAATGGTTGGAGCGCTCCATGTTATTTTTAGCGTGAAGGATAGTATTGGAGGAGTGAGAAATAAACTCCGGGTTGTAGGAAGATTTTCAAGAGGGTATGAGACGGGTTGCGGGATTTAGGTAGCATGGTCTCGTGAATCAAGGTCACTCGGAATGAGTAAGGATTAAGTTTGCTATGATTTGAATGAAGTTACTATTATTCCTGAGGGAATTAAAGATGATTAAAAGAAGATAGATTGATTAGCCATGGTTGAAATGGCACATGTACGGCAATGATCAGTTTCGCTAGTGTAATTAAATTATGCATGTGGATTGGGCCGGTATGCGTGGGGCTTGTCGGCCACCGTAACAGATTTGGTTTGAGAGCATTCGAATGCTATAGCCTGTCAGGTGTAGGTGGGTCCCGAAAGGTTTATGGTGGTTCAGACCACTACTTAAGGATTTGCATGTATTGTGATTGTGAGGATTCACTTGATACTGTTATTGTTCTCTTGAATTGAGGTAAGAAAAAGGTTTATATATGATGAAGTGTTCACCCTATTAGTGGTTCCGGAGTTATAATGGAGTTCTTTCGCAATTTCATATTGGCATGTTAGGTGCAGTAAACAGTGTGTAACTGGAAGTAAGAAATCGAGATTGCGGTTCGGTGTTAACAAGGATGTCAGAGCTCGAATAAGCAAGAAAAAGTGATTTGAAAGTCCAGAGTAAGCTGGTGTTATCTTCAGTGTCACCTGGGATCGTTATTCGGTGGAAGAGGCTTTGTACCCTGGTCATGGGTTCTTGATGTGTTTTGCAGCATTAGTGTGGTCGGTGGTATGGATGTGCAGACTTGTTACCTAGTGTGGAAGGTCGTGGGAGCGTGATCACGGGAAGATTGTATAAGTGTGACATGTAGTCACCTGATTGATTGAAGATTTAGACCAAGTATAAGGAAGTGCAATATTGCTTGTTTGAAAATTTTATGCCGGGAAGGCGTTTGGTCCAGCTGGTAGGGGATTGTGGGGTGATGTCCCGGCTATGATGGTTGTTCTTGCGTGTTATGAGAGGAAGTAGGTTATTTTGGACCCAGGTAAGGCTATCAGCCCAGTTCATTGCGAGCAGAATCAGCTTGAAGTGTATGAATGGATTTAAACAAGATTATGGGCTTCATGCGAGTCAGATGTGTTCATTTCAGTATAGCGCTCCTCAAGGAGGGGTGTTGGAATATCAGGTGTTGTTTCCTCTTCGTCAAATTCATGTAATGTTGTGATTGTGCCATGTGAGTTGGGAAATGACTTAATAGATTCCTATATGTTGAGTCTCCGTGTAGTGATGACGTTATGCGAGCAGGAGAGCTCTTGAGATTCAGAGTATATATATCTCACCTCAGTTGTGCTTAAGTTTTGTAGCATGTGGCTTTATCAGTCTCCCCAGGATGGTATTATGCACTTAGCGTGCTTATGATCGATATTCAGTATTTTGTGATAGTGAGTAATTCAGCTCCGTGTATATTTCCTTATGTGAATTTTATGATGGGATCGAGTGGCACGCCGCCACGGGTATGTTATTTGGATCGGGTTGCACGCCGCAACAGTGTGATGATGAGTAAGGTTCCTATATTTATTTTTCTTGTGTTTTAATTTCTATTTTCTGAGAAGAGTTCATAATAAGTTGCGTGAGTCGAGTAGTATTTTCCTGAGTCATTTCTTTATGTATCATGTTCGAGTTATGGCCTATTGGCGCGTTGTGGTGTCATGTGAGACTGTTGGTCATGTTTGGGGTGATTTGTCGTCTAAGCAGTTCATACTGGGTGAGACGAGATTATTGGGTCAGGGATTAGTGCGATAAGATTATGTGAAATACATTGAAGGACAATTACCAACAGTTGGTTCATAATGAGGTGATGATTCTAGCCAAGATGAGATATTCAATGATTTGTTAACTCTGCAATTGGTTGTGAATTTCTACCCGTCTCCTCCGTTGTGGTGGTATTGCCAGCATTATAGCAGGATGTATATATATGTCATAAGGTGCCTTGGGAGCATCAGATTCATGGAATTTTGGCTATTAAGGTTCAGGGAGTGTCATCATGGTCAGATGATTAATTATGCGGTGCATGGTGCTAATTCAGCAAGGGTATGCAGTCATGTTCTAGTATATCATGTGGTAGTTGATTCGGTGTTCGTATATATTGGAACTAGGCCTGGCAGAGAAATTTCAGGTGTTAGAACTGGATTTTTGAGCCTATTATATGGATAAAATAAGAAATCTTCAGATTTGATCAAGCTAATGTACTCTACTGGGTTGTGGTAGCAAGGGCAGGTGCTCGAGGTGTTAAGCAGTGATTTCAGATAAATCCAGAGCAGTTCCTAGCACGTTCGAGGACGAACATCTGTTTAAGTGGGGGAGAATGTAACGACCCGACCGGTCATTTTGAGATCTAGCACGTCGTTCAGCAATTTGAAGTCATGAGCAGCTTCATTTCAGGTATTATGACTCGTGGGCATGGTCGGAGTTGAATTTTGGGAAGTTCGGATTCAAATTGGAAAGAAAATTCTCATTTCAGAAGCCTTAAGTTGGAGAAATTGACTAAGATTAGAATTTTGAGTAAACAACCTCCGAATCGGGGTTTAAGGGTTCATGCAGGTTCGTATGATGATTTCAGACTTGGGTGTATGTCCGGATCGGGTTTTGGATAATCCGAGAGCATTTCGGCGTATATTGTGGAAGTTAGTGTTTTAGAAGGATTTCATAAATTTGGGTTGGAAACATTTCAGAGTTATTGATGTCCGTTTGGGATTCCGAGCCTGGGAATAGCTTTGTATGGTGATTCTGGAGTTGGGAGCGCGATCAGAAGTGAATTCCGATGTCCGTAGGTCATTTTGAAGTCATTTGGCTAAAGATAGAAATTTGGAGATTTTTGAGAAATCCGACCGGAAGTGGAAATTTTGATATCGGGGTCGGAACGTGATTCCGGGAGTTGGAGCAGGTCCGTAATGTCGAATGTGACTTGTGTGCAAAATTTGGGGTCAATCGGACATGATTTGATACGTTTTGGCATCGGAGGTGGAAGTTTGAAATTTCAAGTTCATAAAGTTTGGATTTGGGGTGCGATTCGTGGTTTCGGCGTTGTTTGATGTGATTTGAGGCCTCGAGCGGGTCCGCATTATGTTTTGGAACTTGTTGGCATGTTCGGGTTGGGACCCCGGGGGCCTCGGGTGTTAACCGGACGAGCCTCGGACCAAGTTTGAACTTGGAGAGCATAAGCCGAAGCTCCTAGCTTCTGGTGTGATCGCACCTGCGCTTGGATGGCCGCAGGTGCGAGCTCGCGGATGCGGGGCACGAGTCGTAGAAGTGAAAAGGCATGGGTTGGCCAGGCACCGTGGGCGCGAAGAATTATCCGCGGGTGCGAAGACCGTAGGCGCGAAGAATTGGCCGCGGGTGCGAAGACTGCAGGCACGAAGGTTTTGCCGCAGCGCGAAGGTTTTTCCGCGGGCGCGAAGATCGCTGGGCAGTAAGTGTTTAAAGCGGGGGTTTGAGAATTTTTGCTCATTTCTTCATTCTTGGGCGATTGGAGCTTCTTGAGAGGGATATTCACCTAGCAACTTGGAGGTAAGTCAATCCCACCTATTGCAAGTTAATACTTGGATTATGTCTAGATTTTAACATGGAAAATCATGAAAAATTGTGGAAAAGTTGGAAATTTTGAAGAAAAAATTAATATTTGCATTCTTGGATTTTTTACCACGAATTTGAGCATGAAATTAAAGTAAATTGTATATTTGAGTTAGCAAGGCTATGGGTAATCATTGTCTTCAAAAAATTTCAGAATCCGGGCACGTGGGCATTTTGGTCAATTCCTTGAGCGGAGTTGGGAATTTATATAATTTGAATTGTTGTAAATATTAGAGTATATTTTCATTGGTTTGTCGTTATTTGGATAGTTTTGGGGTGTTGTGCGTCCATTGGAGTCGTCGGAAGGGCTTGGAAGTCGGTTATGAAATTTCGGAGTGAAGTAAGTCTCCTTTCTGACTTTGTAAGGGGAAATTGTCCTCCTAGGTGATCTAATTAAGTATGTTCTACTATCTGCTGGGGCTACGTACTCACGAGGTGACGGGAGTCCGTGCGTAGCTACTATTATGCCATGTCCGGGTAGTCTAGGATCGACTAGCATGCCTTACCTATTGTACCTGTGATCTTGCCTGTAATATTAGACTGCTAATATAATCGAAATAGCAATTGAATATCTAAAGAAAACAAGAGTTCATTTTCTTAATCATCTAGAAAGAGAATTGATTTCCTCTGTGGATAATTGCATTCCTGATAAGGTTTTATCATTGAATATTTTTAAACTTTGCAAATGAATTTCGAGAAAAGATTTAAATGCTATTTTTGTGACTTTTAATTTACTTGAGTATTTGTTTTCCCGATGTAGTCGGGGTGGACTTTTTGATTTTGCATGATTGTGTGTGACCGCTTCGCAATTTATATTTCGCGAGCGGAGTGTGATTTCCCCCACTCTCATGGGAGCGGGCCGTACGCAACGGCGGATTGAAAGATGCACTTATGGTTCGGGCCGTTCGAACCTCGGCAGTGCATAGATATGATTATTTTATGGCAAAGATGCACTTATGGTTCGGGCGGTTCGACCCTCGGCAGTGCACAGATATGATTATTATGATGGCTTAGGTCGGTTGTCCTTATCTTGTATGCGCATGCTAAATTGTTAATGATTTCATAGACTGTTTATTTAAGATATCTGGGGGGAAATGAAGAAGTAACTGTTTATTTAAGGTATTTGGGGGAAAAAGAAGTAGTAATTGTTTATTTACTTTCAACATTTATTTGAGTTACAGTTATCTTTAATGTTTACTGTTTTTATCATCCTCGTATGCTTATTACTGATAGCATATTGTGTTAAATTAATTTGTTGGACCTTAGTGATTGTCTAATTCGACCCCTCGTCACTACCTCTCTGAGGTTAGGCGGGCTACTTATTGAGTACACGTTGTTTTCGTACTCATGCTACACTTGTTGTCCATTTTTATTGCACATGTTCTTTCACAGCGATGTGGCTGGTTTAGAGACGTAGGCGAGCTTGATCATCTGGAGGCGATCCGCAGTTGACAGAGTCTCCCTCGTATTGTATTCATTTTGTTTTAAATTGCATTGTCCAATTTCTATCGCGGACAAGCTTTGTAATGATTGTATAAATTCTTAGAAATTGCTCATGCACTTGTGACACCGGGTTCTGGGATGTGTTTGGGATATATTTGCTAAAATGGAATATTTAAACCACCGTATTTGCTTAATGGATTTTTGTTTAGTTATTACGTAATAAGTTAAAGGTAATGATTTCAAAAATGTTAAAATAGGAATCTATTTCAACTAGTTAATGATTGGCTTGCCTGACGATGGTGTCCGGCGCCATCACGACCTTAATAGATTTTTGGGTCGTGACACGCAGTCTGCTAGTCTGATGCAGACGTTAGGGAGACCCTCAAACTACTCTTATTTTATTTGTATATATTGCAGTGAGGGCACTGCATTGTTTTAGTTGGGGTGGCTTTAGGGAGTATACTTTATTCGTACATTGATGCTTAATTTGTACCCTTGTCGGGTTTATGTTGTGGTATGGAATTGTGTGCCCTTGCCGCACTTGTTTTATTATTGCTTATCATGTGCTCTTGCCGAGCATAGTTGTGATTGGTTATATATTTGCAGATTAGTCACTTTTGCTATTCTATTTTATTTTTTTCTTTATTTATTTTCTTTAGTAATTTTTAGTTTATGCTATTTTTGTTCCTTTAGTATTAGTTGATTTTGTTATATTATTTCCTTTAGTAGTTTTCGTTATTTTATTTTTATTTCTTTAGTGTTTATTTTATCTTCTTTAGTAGTTTTAGTTTATATTTTTTTTATCTCTTTAGTAGTATTTCCCTGGGTTTTCTTTATGCTATGGTTCTTTCCCGAGGAATATTTTTGTGTTAAGCCGGGTGCCTTTTCCCTATGATGGATGGCGTGAAGACTTTCTTGAGAGAATTGGTCTTGTTTTTTTATGTAGAGACTTTTGGATTGTTTGGTACTAATAAAATTAGTCTCTTGTATGTGAAGTGTGAATTAAGAATACCCCTACCCCTACGGCTTTGGGTTTTAAATTGAAAGAGTAACTTGCATGGGGAAGAATAATTTTTGTGATAACTTTTGGCTCATTTGGTGACTCTTTACCCACTAGTTGGCATGATATTGCTCTAAATGCTCTTATTAAAAAGTGAAATTGATCCATCTTGATTAGTTCATGTGCCATGTGTTAGTTTTTGTTAAAAATAATTCTTGTGTTTACTTCTATCAATTAGAACTTGCCCGGTTGGTATTCGAGCTAATATTAATTATGTTTGGTTGGAGGGATGACCTTAGGCATTCTTTGTGATCTTTGAAAAAGTCTCTTTAGCCTTTCAAGCCTACCATGCATAAATATTATCACTAGTTACTCCATTTGAGCCTTTAACCTTTTCTTTGGACACCTCATTACAAACTTTTACCCTTTTGTGAAATAATTCTCTCTTTTGAACCCATCCCTCCTTGAATATTGAGAATGAGGCTAAAAATCTAAGTTGGGGGTATTGGTGTCAAGTTAGAAATTGGTAAGGTTGTACATTGAGTATAGAAACATATACCTCAAAGTTGTTTATATGAAGATACTCAAGCTCCAAAAGAAAATAGTTATGTACATATATACTACATACATATATATATATATA
>ML431405.1:3019-24378 GCA_005239525.1 Nicotiana knightiana
CCTATTCTCAATAGATTAACGCCTATATTCCTATGAAATTAATCTATTAGAACGCACTAAGATTACGATGTTTAATTAAGCACGGTGACTAGGTATATTCCTATCCTAACCACAAATCCGCTCCCCTGAAGGGTTAAGATCGCGCTCTCTTCAATTATTCTCTAATCTATATACAGCTTTCCCAAGCATAACATAGATAGTATATAGAACCAAATTGCTGGCCAGACAATTAAGCAATTAAACACAGAATTGAAGAAACAACCATATATTGAGTGAACTATAATCAAGGTTAAATTAATGTCGAATAACAATATCCATGGCTAAACCACAACCCCAGAACAATGGGTGTTTAGCCACTCATGCTATAATCAAACAATTGCATAAGTGTTGCATAAATTGAAAATACTAGAATAAGATGAAGAAAACTGAGAAATGCTTCACTTTCTAATGATCCCGTGTGTCTCTTCTCTCCAAAATGGCATACCCCCCTCAAAGTTGTGTTTTTGGGTCTATTTATATGTTTTGGGACAAACCCTAAATGTGTAGGACACTTCTAGTCAAACCGGGAAACACTTAAAACCTTCAAAACTCGGACTGGGTCGGATCAGGGACCAGGCGTTACAGGCCAAACGCTTGGCCAGGCCTGGTGTTATGGGCCAAACGCCCCCCAAACGCCTGGTCTCACCAGGATATATAGCCCAAACGCCCGGCTAAAGCCTGGTATGACCATGCTTTACAGCTCAAACGTCCGGCTATAGCCAGGTTCACTCCTTTTTGACTCTTGAGCATATTTTTGACGTTTATGCATCCATTTAGCTCGACTTCCATCTCCAATTCACCTACACATGAAATAGACTCCATTATGCACATACAACGTGTATTTTTATCATTAACGCACATAAAATGTAAGGCACATAATGCTTTAAACCATGAATTATAGCCACAAATCAGTATCTAACATGAAGCAGTTTGAATAAACAATTAATGTATTGCAGTATAATAGGCAGTCAAAATGTGTGAAAATGAACGTGTGCACAAGTGAGATTATTTGTGTCCTATAGGCATGTTATCTAACAAAACACATAGGAGCAGAACATGTTGAACGAATAAAACACTCAGATCTTATAGGTAGGATTTCTAATATTTCATGTAACCAATAGAATAGACCCATTCTCTCAATTTTTAGTAATACCCCAATTGTTATTACAAAATTATTATAGGCCCAGTAATGTAATAAAATACAAAGTGATAGAAATAACTATAGTGGGCCTAAGACAGACCCAAAGTATACCAAGCCCAGCCAGGCCTTCAATTTCGAATCCATACAGCTTTCACCACAGCCCAGAAACCTCAAGAGCACTCGAACCAAGCCCAGTAGCCATAGTTGATCAAAGGATCCAGTAAACAGTCATTTAAACAAGCCAATTGGCTTATTTAGTAGGCATAGTGTCACGACCCCAAATCCTAAATCGACCGTGATTGCATCTATCATGGAACTAGGCTAGCCAACAATCACATAATTACAGTTTTTTTCTAAAATCCTAACCATTTTTCAACATTTCATAAAGTATATAAAATTACTGGATTCATTAGACAAAAATAAATAGCTAAATAGTCTAAACCATCCCCAAAATCCGGAGTCAACATGTCATGAGCATCTAAGAAATTTACCAACAAGTCTACTATTATAATACAAAACCACCGAACGAATAACTAGATACAACAAAAGAAGGGAAAACAGAGATGCTGCGGACGCTGAACAACTACCTCTATATCCCAAACTCCGGCTCCGCACGAAATAGATGGCTAACGCTCGGTATCAGCACCTGAATCTGCACATAGGGGTGCAGGGAGTAATGTGAGTACGCCAACTCAGTGGTAATGAGAATAAATCAAGTCTAAGTGGCAAGAAACACATAAAAATCAATATCATCAGTTCACAATATGCACATCGTTTCTTTCCAATAGTATATGCATAGATATATGAAATCATCATGCCTTAAAATCAACTTCACAAAAATCCTTTGAAAAATATGTTTTCCGACAATTTCAGAAATAAAAATAACCGGAGTATTTAGTGTAAAAATAAAATAAATCATAAGTAGCCCCTCGGGCGAAAACATGAATCATAAATCGCCCCTCGGGCAAAACATCACTCAGCACCTCACAACCACTCAGTATCAGCCCCTCGGGCAACCTCACTGTCACTCATGCCTCCCAATCATTCATCACTCGGCACTCGGCACTCAGCACTCAGTAGGTACCTGCGCTCACTGGGGGTGTGTACAGACTCTGGAGGGGCTCCTTCAGCCCAAGCGTTAATATCAATCCACCTCGTGGCGTATCATATCCTCACAAATCAGGCCCTCGGCCTCACTCAGTCAGAACCTCTCAAAGCCCCTCGGGCGTATCAGTGAAACGGGGTACTCGACCCAAAACATCATTTTAAAATCTCAAAATAGTGTAAATCAGGCTGAATTTCGAAAAGAGTGAAGCACAATATGAGTGAGTGTAAATCGTATTAAACATTGAGGAAATAACAGTAAAAAGCCCTCAAGGGGTCTAAACAAGTCGGCACGAGGCCCCAAACATGGCTTATAGCCCAAATATACCAATAGTCTTTAGAACACAATTTAACATATGATTTAGAGTAAAATATGCAACTCAATAGTTGCTGCTGAGAGGACCAAGTCCAATCAAAAAAATCAGTGTGCGCCACACATTCGTCATCCGACATGTGCGCCATTCTAAAAACAGTGAGAAATATGAAGTCCGGGGTTTCATACCCTCAGGACAAGATTTATAACCATTACTTACCTCTACCGGGCCACAATACTAGTCCGCGATGCCCTTTCCCCTCAAATTGGCTCTCGATTGCTCCGAATCTAACCAAACCAGATTAACATCGTCAATATACGCTAAAGGAACACAACCCAATCGAAAACTATCAATTTATACAAAAATCTCGAAATTCGGCCAAACCGGAGCTCCGGACCCACGTCTCGGAATTCGATAAAATTTATATCACTAGAATCCTCGTCCTCCCACGATTCCATACATGCCAAAAACACTAAAATCGGACCACAATTGCCCACTCAAATCCTCAAAAGAAAATTCCAAATTCCATGCACCTTTCTTCCCCAAATTTGGGTTTAATTCCAACAATTTTCCGGTTTAATTACTTAGAAAATGACATATAAACAAGTTCTCAAGTTGAAAACCTTACCTCCAAGTGATTCCCTTCGATTTCCTCTTCAAACCCTCTCAAAAGAGCTCCCAACTCGTTCAATAATGGAGGAAAATGAGCTATTCTCCCACAAAATGGTCTTTAAAACATTCTACCTAGCAATTAATATCCCTTCAGTGCGATCGCACTCTGGCCACGCGATCACGAAGCACACCCCAGACCACTCTACGTGATCGCACACCAACACACGCGATCGTATAGAACAAAAGACTATCCCACACACGCGCCTCAGAACCTCTACACGATCGCACCAACACCCACGCGATCGCACTGCTTTTCCTGACCAACCTATGCGATCGCAATGCAAACCACGCGATCGCATAGAAAAAAATTCCTGACCCACTCTTTTACTCTATGCGATCGCGGATGAGTTATCGCATTGAAGGATTCACTGTTGCTAAAACACCAGAAAATAGCAAACTTCTTAAGGCCAAAAAGTGCCCGTTGAGCATCCGAAATACACCCGAGGCCCCCGGGACCTCAACCAATCCTACCAACACACCCCATAACATTATTCAAACTTAGTCAAGCCTTCAAAACACCAAAAACAACACGAAAACACCAAAATTACATCAAATTCAAGCCTATGAACTTTGAAACTTCTAAATTTCGCCAATGATGCCGAAACCAACCAAAACACATCCGATTGACCTGAAATTTTGCACACATATCCAAAATGACATTACGAACCTGCTCCAACTTCCGGAATTCCATTCCGACCTTGATAGCCTATTTTCCACTGCCGACCGGAAATCGCCAAATACTAACTTTCGCCAATTCAAGCCTAATTCTACACCGGACATCGAAACTTCATTCCGAACACACTCCTAAGTCCCAAATCACCTAACGAAGCTATCCGAGCCATAAAATCTGCATTCCGAGACCGTTTACCAATAAGTCAACTCTCAGTTGACTTTTTCAACTATTAAGCTAATTTAAGAGACTAAGTGTCTCAATTCTCACCACGACCACTCCGAACCCGAACCAGCTGACCCAACACAACATAAATAGGGTAAGCAACATATGATAAAGCAGAAACGGGGGTAAACAAGGATAATCTCATAGAACGACCAGTCGGGTCGTTACATCCTCCCCCTCTTAAACAAACGTTTGTCCTCGAACGGGTCTAGAAACATACCTGGAGTCTCGAATAAGTGAGAATACCTGTCCCGCATCTCCCGCTCGGTCTCCCAGGTGGCATCCTCCACCGGCTGCCCCTTCCGCTGAACCTTCACTGGAGCTATATCCTTAGACCTCAGCTTTTTGACTTGACGACCGAAAATTACCACTAGCTCTACCTCATATGACATATCACCCTCGAGCTGAACCGTGCTGCAGTCCAAAAAATGAGACGGGTCACCAACATACTTCCGGAGCATCGAAACATGGAACACCGGATGAATACTCGCCAATTTGAGAGGCAAGGCAAGTCTATAAGCCACCTCCCCAATCCTCTGAAGCACCTCAAATGGCCCAATGAACCCGGGACTTAGCTTTCCCCTCTTCCCGAACCGCATAACACCCTTCATGGGTGACACCTTCAGAAACACCTTATACCCAACCATGAAAGACACATCCCGAACTTTTCGGCCCGCATAACTCTTCTGCCTAGACTGCACCGTGCGAAACCGCTCCTGAATCAACTTCCCCTTACCTAACGCATCCTGAACCAGGTCTGTGCCCAATAGTCTAGCCTCGCCCGGCTCAAACAAACCAACCGGAGATCTGCACCTCCTACCATTTAAAGCCTCATACGGAGCCATCTAGATACTCGACTGACAACTATTATTATATGCAAACTCCACAAGTGGCAGAAACTGGTCCCATGAACCCCCAAAATCAATGACACATGTACGCAACATATCCTCCAAAATCTGAATAGTACGCTCGACTGCCCGTCGGTCTGAGGATGAAACGATGTGCTCAACTCGGCCTAAGTACCCAACTCTATCTGTATGGCTCTCCAAAACTAAGATGTGAACTGAGTTCCTATGTTAGAAATGATAGAAACTGGAACCCCATGCAATCGAAAAATCTCCCTGATATAAATCTCAGCTAACCGCTCCGAAGAATAAGTAGTACCAACAGGAATGAAGTGCGCAAACTTGGTCAGCCGATCCAAAATAACCCATATAACATTAAACCTCCTCGAAGTCCGTGGGAGTCCAACTACGAAATCCATGGTGATCTGCTCCCACTTTCACTCCGGAATATCAAATCTCTGAAGCAATCTACCTGGTCTCTGGTGCTCATACTTAACCTGCTGACAGTTGAGACACCGAGCCACAAACTCAACAATATCTTTCTTCATCCGCCTCCACCAATAATGCTGCCTCAAGTCCTGATACATCTTTGCGGCACCCGGATGGATTGAATACCGTGAACTATGGGCCTCAGCCAGAATCAAATCTCGAAGTCCAACTACATTGGGCATGCAAATCCGGCCCTGCATCCTCATGACCCTATCATCACCAATAACCACATCCCTGACATCACCGCGACAGACCCTGTCCTGAAGAACAAGCAAATGTGGATCATCATATTGGCATGCTCTAATCTGATCATAAAGAGAAGACCTGGAGGCTACACAAGTCACTACCCACGAAGGCGCTGACAGATCCAATCTCACTAACTAACCCGCTAAAGCCTGAACATCGAGTGCTAATGGCCGCTCTGCTACTGGAAGGTAGGCTAGACTCCCCAAACTCTCCACTCTGCGACTCAGGGCATCGACCACTACATTGGCCTTCCCCGGATGATATAAAATAGTGAGGTCATAATCCTTGAGAAGCTCCAACCACCTCCTCTGACGCAAATTCAGATCCTTCTGCTTAAGCAGATGCTGCAAACTACGGCGGTCATTGAAAATCTCACAATGCACTCCATACAAATAATGACGCCAAATCTTCAAGGCGTGAACAATAGTAAGAATCAAACGGTAACAGAGTTTATGTAAATCCTAGTTTTTTAGGGAAAGTAAATATCGACAAAATATAAACAAAAATCGGATTCACAGTAGCATAGGACGAATATAGACAAAAATAATACTCAAAATCAGAGATTTGAACCAATTTTGGTTCAATTTTGAAGAGATCTGTAAACCCTAGTTTTAGGGAAAGTAAATATCAACAGAATACAAACAAAAATCGGACTCACAGTAGCATAGGATAAATATAGACAGGATAAGACTCAAAAAATCAGGGATTTGAACCATTTTTTGTTCAATTTCGGGGAGATCTGCTTGCCATGTTTAGGCAAGCACTATAGGAGAATAAAAAGTACAAAACAGGGGTCGAGTATGGTAGGTAATAGCCATCGAATCCCATATTTGGTGGGATTTGGAGAAGATTTAGGGGACGACGGCTAGGGTTTCTGAAGGAGTGAGAGGGAGATGAGAGGATACAGAGGCGGCGGGCAAATAGGAAATGGAATTAGGGTTAGGCATTATTAACTAAAGGGAGGGATTAGAAATGGGCCGTTGATCTCATAGATCAACGACCACGATTAAAAAAGGGGGTTGGGTCGGGTTGATTTAAATGGGTTGCGACCGGGTTTTGGGTTAAGGGGTTATTGGTTTGGGCTGGGGTTATTGGGCTAGTATATTGGTCCGAAATTGTTTAGAAACTGAGGCTAGTTTTTAAATACCCAATATCTCATCAAAAAATAATTTATAAAAGTAATCAATAAATAATAAAAATATTATTTGTGCACTAAAAAGATTAAAAACAATATCTTAATATTATAAAAATATAAAAGTTATTTTTTGTATAAATAATTTAATTATACATGAGTATAAGCTATTATTGCAAAAGGTGCGCAATTGGCCCAAAAAATGCAGACGTAATTATGAAAAATGAAGTAAATATTTAAAAACATACTTGTTGGTGTAAATAATAAATTTTGATAATTAAAGCATCAAAAAAATAATTTGAAGGATAATTATTGGATATTTATACAATAAAATGCAGAAAGAAATTAAGTTAAAGCGTAAATATTGACAGAATATAAAGAAAAATCGGATTCATAGTAGCATAGGACGAATATAGACAAAAATAATAGTCAAAATCAGTGATTTGAACCAATTTTGGTTCAATTATGAAGAAATCTGTAAACCCTAGTTTTAGGGAAAGTAAATATCAACAAAATATAAACAAAAATCAGACTCACAGTAGCATAGGATGAATATAGACAAGATAAGACTCAAACAATCAGGGATTTGAACCATTTTTGGTTCGATTTCGGGGAGATCTGCTTACCATGTTTAGGCAAGCACTATAGGAGAATAACCAGTACAAAAGAGGGGCAGAGTATGGTAAGTAATAGCCATGAATCCCATATTTGGTGGGATTAGGAGAAGATTTAGGGGACGACGGCTAGGGTTTCTAAAGGAGTGAGGGAGATAAGAGGATACAAAGGCGGCAGGCAAAGAGGAAATGAAGTTAGGGTTAGGCGTTAGGTTAATTAAAGGGAGGGATTAGAAATGGGTCGTTGATCTCATAGATCAACATCCACGATTAAAAAAAGGGGTTGGGTCGGGTTGATTTAAATGGGTTGCGACCGGGTTTTGGGTTAAGGGGTTATTGGTTTGGGCTGGGGTTATAGGGCTAGTATATGTCCGACATTGTTTAGAAATTGAGGCTAGTTTTTAAATACCCAATATCTTATCAAAAATAATTTATAAAAGTAATTAATAAATAATAAAATTATTATTTGTGCACTAAAAAGATAAAAATAATTACTTAATATTATAAAACTATAAAAAGTATTAAAATAATTACTTAATATTATAAAACTATAAAAAGTTGTTTTTTGTATAAATAATGTAATTATACATAAGTATAGGCTATTATTGCAAAAGATGTGCAATTAGCCCAAAAAATGCAGATGTAATTATGAAAAATGAAGTAAAATATTTAAAAACATACATGTTGGTGTAAATAATAAGTTTTGATGATTAAATCATCATAAAAATAATTTGAAAGATAATTAATGGATATTTATACAATAAAATGCAGAAACAACTTAATTTAAAATGTAAATATCGACAGAATATAAACAAAAATCAGATTCATAGTAGCATAGGATGAATATAGACAAAAATAATACTCAAAATCAGAGATTTGAACCAATTTTGATTCGATTTTTAAGAGATCTGTAAACCCTAGTTTTAGTGAAAGTAAATATCAATAGAATATAAATAAAAATCGGACTCACAGTAGCATAGGATGAATATAGACAGGATAAGACTCATAAAATCAGGGATTTGAACCATTTTTGGTTCGATTTCGGAGAGATCTGCTTGCCATGTTTAGGCAAGCACTATAGGAGAATAACCAGTACAAAAGAGGGGTCGAGTATGGTAAGTAATAGCCATCGAATCCCATATTTGGTGAGATTAGGAGAAGATTTAGGGGATGAAGGCTAGGGTTTCTGAAGGAGTGAGAGGGAGATGAGAGGATACATAGGCGGCGGGCAAAGAGGAAATGGAGTTAGGGTTAGGCGTTAGGTTAATTAAAGGGAAGGATTAGAAATGGGTCGTTGATCTCATAGATCAACGTCCATGATTAAAAAAGGGGGTTGAGTCGGGTTGATTTAAATGGGTTGCGACCGGGTTTTGGGTTAAGGGGTTATTGGTTTGGGCTGGGGTTATTGGACTAGTATATTGGTCCGAAATATTTTAGAAATTGAGACTAGTTTTTAAATACCCAATATCTTATCAAACTTTTTTTATAAAAGTAATTAATAAATAATAAAAATATTATTTGTGCACTAAAAAGATTAAAAATAATAACTTAATATTATAAAAATATAAAAAGTTAATTTTTGTTTAAATAATGTAATTGTACATGAGTATAGGCTATTATTGCAAAAGATGTGCAATTAGCCCAAAAAATACAGATGTAATTATGAAAAATGAAGTAAAATATTTAAAAACATACATGTTGGTTTAAATAATAAGTTTTGATGATTTAATCATCATAAAAATAATTTGAAGGATAATTAATGGATATTTATACAATAAAATGCAGAAAGAACTTAACTTAAAGTGTAAATATCGACAGAATATAAACAAAAATCAGATTCATAGTAGCATAGGATGAATATAGACAAAAATAATACTCAAAATCAGAGATTTGAACCAATTTTGGTTCGATTTTTAAGAGATCTGTAAACCCTAGTTTTAGTGAAAGTAAATATCAATAGAATATAAACAAAAATCGGACTCATAGTAGCATAAGATGAATATAGACAGGATAAGACTCATAAAATCAGGGATTTGAACCATTTTTGGTTCGATTTAGGAGATATCTGCTTGCATGTTTAGGAAAGCACTATAGGAGAATAACCAGTACAAAAGAGGGGTCGAGTATGGTAAGTAATAGCCATCGAATCCCATATTTGGTGAGATTAGGAGAAGATTTAGGGGATGAAGGCTAGGGTTTCTGAAGGAGTGAGAGGGAGATGAGAGGATACATAGGCGGCGGGCAAAGAGGAAATGAAGTTAGGGTTAGGAGTTAGGTTAATTAAAGGGAGAGATTAGGAATTGGTCGTTGATCTCATAGATCAACGTCCACGATTAAAAAAGGGGGTTGGGTCGGGTTGATTTAAGTGGGTTGCGACCGGGTTTGGGGTTAAGGGGTTATTGGTTTGGGCTGGGGTTATGGACTAGTATATTGGTCCGAAATATTTTAGAAATTGAGACTAGTTTTTAAATACCCAATATCTTATCAAACTTTTTTTATAAAAGTAATTAATAAATAATAAAAATATTATTTGTGCACTAAAAAGATTAAAAATAATAACTTAATATTATAAAAATATAAAAAGTTAATTTTTGTTTAAATAATGTAATTGTACATGAGTATAGGCTATTATTGCAAAAGATGTGCAATTAGCCCAAAAAATACAGATGTAATTATGAAAAATGAAGTAAAATATTTAAAAACATACATGTTGGTTTAAATAATAAGTTTTGATGATTAAATCATCATAAAAATAATTTGAAGGATAATTAATGGATATTTATACAATAAAATGCAGAAAGAACTTAACTTAAAGTGTAAATATCGACAGAATATAAACAAAAATCAGATTCATAGTAGCATAGGATGAATATAGACAAAAATAATACTCAAAATCAGAGATTTGAACCAATTTTGGTTCGATTTTTAAGAGATCTGTAAACCCTAGTTTTAGTGAAAGTAAATATCAATAGAATATAAACAAAAATCGGACTCATAGTAGCATAAGATGAATATAGACAGGATAAGACTCATAAAATCAGGGATTTGAACCATTTTTGGTTCGATTTAGGAGATATCTGCTTGCATGTTTAGGAAAGCACTATAGGAGAATAACCAGTACAAAAGAGGGGTCGAGTATGGTAAGTAATAGCCATCGAATCCCATATTTGGTGAGATTAGGAGAAGATTTAGGGGATGAAGGCTAGGGTTTCTGAAGGAGTGAGAGGGAGATGAGAGGATACATAGGCGGCGGGCAAAGAGGAAATGAAGTTAGGGTTAGGAGTTAGGTTAATTAAAGGGAGAGATTAGGAATTGGTCGTTGATCTCATAGATCAACGTCCACGATTAAAAAAGGGGGTTGGGTCGGGTTGATTTAAGTGGGTTGCGACCGGGTTTGGGGTTAAGGGGTTATTGGTTTGGGCTGGGGTTATGGACTAGTATATTGGTCCGAAATATTTTAGAAATTGAGACTAGTTTTTAAATACCCAATATCTTATAAAAAACCATTTATAAAAGTAATAAATAAATAATAATAATATTATTTGTGCACTAAAAAGATTAAAAATAATAACTTAATATTATAAAAATATAAAAAGTTATTTTTTGTATAAATAATATAATTATACATGAGTATAGGCTATTATTGCAAAACATGTGCAATTAGCCCAAAAAATGCAGATGTAATTATGAAAAATGAAGTAAAATATTTAAAAACATATATGTTGGTTTAAATAATAAGTTTTGATGATTAAATCATCATAAAAATAACTTGAAGGATAATTATTTGATATTTATACAATAAAATGCGGAAAGAAATTAATTTAAAGCGTAAATATCGATAGAATATAAACAAAAATCGGATTCACGGTAGTATAGGACGAATATAGACAAAAATAATACTCAAAATCAGAATCCCATATTTGGTGGGATTTGGAGAAGATTTAGGGGACGACGGCTAGGGTTTCTGAAGGAGTGAGAGGGAGATGAGAGGATACAGAGGCGGCGGGCAAAGAGGAAATGTAGTTAGGGTTAGGCGTAATGTTAATTAAAGGGAGGGATTAGAAATGGGTCGTTGATATCATAGATCAACGTCCATGATTCAAAAAGGGGGTTGGGTTGGGTTGATTTAAATGGGTTGCGACCGGGTTTGTGGTTAAGGGGTTATTGGTTTGGACTGGGGTTATTGTTTCACGACCCAAAATCCTAACTTAGGTCGTGATGGCGCCCAACAGCGGGGTCAGGCAAGCCGACTCTCAATCTACTAAGGATTACTTCTTATTAGATTAAACACTTTAAAATATACTCAGTTTTTAAAACTTAAAACATGATACGACAAAGATAAATAGCCAGTTTTAATCAAAAACAGTCATGAAGAGGCGTGAGTCAATATATGTACAACCCGAAATCCATAACAACTATCACGTGTGTGCCAGTAACTAGTGTCACAAGTCCTACAGGCATACTAACAGAATATACAAAAGATAAAATATACAGTCCCGATGTCTGAAAGAAGTAGACGGGAAATAAACAAAACAAAACCCCATGGTGCTACCGGAGATCGCCAGGAGAAAAGCAGCTCACCGTGAAGTCAGGTCCGTCTAATATCAGGTCAAGCTCCAGTCCGACAACCAGATACACCAGCCTCAGAACCTGTACAATTAAATACAGAAGTGTAGCATGAGTACATAAATATATATGTACCTAGTGAGTATCCCGCCTAACCTCGAAGAGGTACGGACGAGAGGTCGACATGACACTCACTAAGGTCCAATAGTATAATATAACAGAATATGATAGAAACTGTAGGCATGTAAAGGCAGTGAAGCAACAAATATATATGTATGGTACTGAAATCCAAGAAAAATACTGGGAATGAATAAAACAATTACCACTTCACTTTCCCCCAAATATCTGTCAAATCAATATCCATGAATTTAGTAACAATTAAATCATAGGCATGCAGAGTAAGGATAACCGGCCGGAGTCATAAGATAGTCATGTCCGTGAACTGCAGAGGGTCGAACGGCCCGAACCATAAGTGCACCTCTCCGAAAAGTACTTACATCTATGCACTGCCGAGGATCGAACGGCCCGTACCAAAAGTGCATCTCTCAACCTCTCTATGCACTGCCGAGGATCGAACGGCCCGTACCAAAAGTGCATCTCTCAATCCGCTGTAGCATACGGCCCGTTCCCATAAAAGTGGGGGAAGTCACACTCCGCTCGCAGAATGTAAATTGCGAAGCGGTCACATGCACACACATTATTCCTTTTAAAAGAAAATACTTTTCAGTGAACAATTCCTTACAAGTTTTTCTCAAATTCCATAACTTCGGGGAAATAAGCAACATGTAACGTTAATTTATTAAACATATAGTTCATATCAAGTAAAACACAAGGCATGATATGGGCCTAACTACCCGGACATAATAGTAATAGTCGCTACGTACGGACTCTCGTCACTTTGTACGTACGTAGCCCCCACAATTATCACATATAGCATTTAAATCGCCTAGCGGGACAATTTCCCCTTACAAGGTTAGAAAGGAGACTCACCTCGCGTCGCACCTACTCCCCGGGTCAAGAATGCGCCCGAAACTCCGAACTCGACACCCACAGACTCGAAACTAGCCAAATGTTATACAAATATATCAATTTATATTCAAAGCATGGAATCCTCCTATTAGTTAGCCAAATTCACCATCTTGAAGAAATTCTTAAATTCAACCCCGGGCCCGCATGTTCGGATTCCAAAAATTCTCGAAGGGAATACTCACCCATAGCCTAAGGGTCATTAATACATGATTTCACTCGATTTCATAGCTAATTGACGGGTAATTTTCTACATTTTCAAAAGCTCTAGGTTACTACCCCAAATCCTTAGTTTTCACTAATTTAGGTAGTTAATTTAGCTTGTAATCCATGCATGAAGCTAATGTTAGAGTAGAATTTACTTACTTTCAATAAGTAGGTCGTTTGCCCCTCTAGAATGGTGGAAATCGTCCCAAGGAAGAAGAAGAAAATAAGGAAAATGAATTAAATCTTGTGAATAAAAACACACTGTCTGATAGTGTTTCTGCACCTGCGGCTCGAGGACCGCACCTGCGGTCTCGCACCTGTGAGCAAAGGCTCGCACCTGCGGAAATGGACGAAGAAGCCTGGGCCCGCACCTAGGGAGTGGAGACAGCACATGCGGAACTTTGTCCGCACCTGCGAGAAATGGCCTGCCTGCTGGGGGTCGCACCTGCGAGGGTGGGACCGCAGGAGCGGTCCCACACATGCGACTTGGAAATCGCACCTGTGATCAACACCAGAACAGGTGCACCAGCAGCTATTTCAGCTGGTTTTTGGCCTCGTGTGGTGTCCGGGAGACACTTGGACCCACCCGAACCCCCGTCCAAATATACTAACAAGTCCCAAATCATAAGACGGACTCGCTCGAGCCTTCAGAACACCCAAAACAACGCTAATAATCAAAATCACACCTCAAAACCCCTAGAACCAAACTTAGGAACTTTAAGTTTTCTAGACTTCGCTAACAACGCGCCGAACCGACCTATACTACTCGGAATGATACCAAATTTTGCAGGCAATTCATAAATGACATAACGGAACTAATCCCGGTCTTGGAATTTTGTTCGGGCCTCGATAACACAAAAACACGCCCCAAACCACAATAGGGACTTAAGGAATTTCTTATTTCAATATTGGGCGCCGAAACGCTCCCGGTCATTAGAAACCCATTCCGAACATACGCCCAAATCTGAAATCATCATACGAAGCTACCGGAACCGACAAAACTAGATTCCGAGGTTGTTTATCCAAAATGTTGACCGAAGTCAAACTTGGCCTTAAAGGCCAACCTTAAGGAACCAAATGTTCCTATAGCACTTTAAACACCTCCGAATCCCGGACCACCAGTCCCCGCAACTCATAAATTATAATAAGCCGCTATGGGAAGTTTCATTCAGGGGAACGGGGTCTGATAACGTAAATCGACCGGTCGGGTCATTACATATTGGGCTAGTATATTGGTCCGAAATTGTTTAGAAATTGAGGATAGTTTTTAAATACCCAATATCTTGTCAAAAAATAATTTATAAAAGTAATTAATAAATAATAAAAATATTATTTGTGCACTAAAAATATTAAAAATAATAACTTAATATTATAAAAATATAAAAAGTTATTTTTTATATAAATAATGTAATTATACATGAGTATAGGCTATTATTGCTAAAGATGTGCAATTAGCCCAAAAAATGCAGATGTAATTATGAAAAATGAAGTAAAATATTTAAAAACATACATGTTGGTGTAAATAATAAGTTTTAATGATTAATCATCATAAAAATAATTTGAAGGATAATTATTGGATATTTATACAATAAAATGCAGAAAGAAATTAATTTGAAGCATAAATATTGACAGAATATAAACAAAAATCGGATTCACAGTAGCATAGGACAAATATAGACAAAAATAATACTCAAAATCAGAGATTTGAACCAATTTTGGTTCGATTTTGAAGATATCTGTAAATCCTAGTTTTAGGAAAAAAAAAAATCAACAGAATATAAACAAAAATCGGACTCACAATAGCATAGGATGAATATAGACAGGATAACCCTTAAAAAATCAGGGATTTGTACCATTTTGGTTCGATTTCGGAGAGATCTGCTTGCCATGTTTAGGCAAGCACACTAGGAGAATAACCACTACAAAAGAGGGTCGAGTATGGTAAGTAATAACCATCGAATCCCATATTTGGTGGGATTAGGAGATGATTTAGGGGACGACGACTAGGGTTTCTGAAGGAGTGAGAGGGAGATGAGAGGATACAGAGGCGGAGGGCAAAGAGGAAATGAAGTTAGGGTTAGGCGTTAGGTTAATTAAAGGGAGGGATTAGAAATGGGTCGTTGATCTCATAAATCAACGGCCACGATTAAAAAAGGGGGTTGGGTCGGGTTGATTTAAATGGGTTGCGACCGGGTTTTGGGTTAAGGGGTTATTGGTTTGGGCTGGGGTTATTGGGCTAGTATATTGGTCCGGAATTGTTTAGAAATTGAGGCTAGTTTTTAAATACCAATATCTTATCAAAAAATAATTTAAAAAAGTAATTAATAAATAATAAAAATATTATTTGTGCACTAAAAATACTAAAAATAATAACTTAATATTATAAAAATATAAAAAGTTAATTTTTGTTTAAATAATGTAATTATACATGAGTATAGGCTATTATTGCAAAAGATGTGCAATTAGCCCAAAAAATGCAGATGTAATTATGAAAAATGAAGTAAAATATCTAAAACATACATGTTGGTGTAAATAATAAGTTTTGATGATTAAATCATCATAAAAATAGTTTGAAGGATAATTATTGGATATTTATACAATAAAATGCAGAAACAAATTAATTTAAAGCGTAAATATCGACAGAATATAAACAAAAATTGGATTCACAGTAGCATAGGATGAATATAGACAAAAATAATACTCAAAATCAGGGATTTAAACCAATTTTGGTTCGATTTTGGATCTGTAAACCCTAGTTTTAGGAAAAGTAAATATCAACAGAATATAAACAAAAATCGGACTCACAGTAGCATAGGATGAATATAGACAGGATAACCCTTAAAAAATCAGGGATTTGAACCATTTTTGGTTCGATTTCGGAGAGATCTGCTTGCCATGTTTAGGCAAGCACAATAGGAGAATAACCAGTACAAAAGAGGGGTCGAGTATGGTAAGTAATAGCCATCGAATCCCATATTTGGTGGGATTAGGAGAAGATTTAGGGGACGATGACTAGGGTTTCTGAAGGAGTGAGAGGGAGATGAGAGGATACAGAGGCGGCGGGCAAAGAGGAAATGGAGTTAGGGTTAGGCGTTAGGTTAATTAAAAGGAGGGATTAGAAATGGGTCGTTGATCTCATAGATCAACGGCCACGATTAAAAAAGGGGGTTGGGTCGGGTTGATTTAAATGGGTTGCGACCCGGTTTTGGGTTAAGGGGTTATTGGTTTGGGCTGGGGTTATTGGGGTAGTATATTGGTCCGAAACGTTTAGAAATTGAGGCTAGTTTTTAAATATCCAATATCTTGTCAAAAAATAATTTATAAAAGTAACTAATAAATAATAAAAATATTATTTGTGCACTAAAAATACTAAAAATAATAACTTAATATTATTAAAATATAAAAAGTTAATTTTTGTTTAAATAATGTAATTATACATGAGTATACACTATTATTGCAAAAGATGTGCAATTAGCCCAAAAAATACAGATGTAATTATGAAAAATGAAGTAAAATATTTAAAAACATACATGTTGGTGTAAATAATAAGTTTTGAAGATTAAATCATCATAAAAATAATTTGAAGGATAATTATCGGATATTTATACAATAAAATGCAGAAACAAATTAATTTAAAGCGTAAATATCGACATAATATAAACAAAAATCGGATTCACAGTAGCATAGGACGAATATAGACAAAAATAATACTCAAAATCAGAGATTTGAACCAATTTTGATTCGATTTTGAAGAGATCTGTAAACCCTAGTTTTAGGGAAAGTAAATATCAACAAAATATAAACAAAAATCGGACTCACAGTAGCATAGGATGAATATAGACAGGATAACACTCAAAAAATCAGGGATTTGAACCATTTTTGGTTCTATTTCGGAGAGATCTGCTTGCCATGTTTAGGAAAGCACTATAGGAGAATAACCAGTACAAAAGAGGGGTCGAGTATTGTATTGGTAAAAAAGAGTTTCACATATAAGCCAGCTTTTGACAATTCATCCAGTCGCGTGGACATAGGAAAACATGATAGCTGGATGTAACTCTTTGAAGAGGTACGGTACAAAGAGGCACGGTTCAGTAAACCCACAAACTTATCAGCCACGGGAAATTCAACTTGATCAAAATGGGAGAGAGGCACAGTCAGAATGAATCTAGACAAAGCTACGGGCAGATTCAAGGACCCACAATTGATTACTCGAACGTTATGTAACTGAACCCCTATTACCGTTATCCTTTGTAACGCCTTATTAATGCCATAATTAGCATTAATGAGTAACCATAGCAGGAGTCGTACGTTATAAGAATTTCCTATATAAGGAAGGGGAATACAACTTGTAAAGGCATCTGATTCTCGAATACAATCAACTTCGATCTTTTATTTCTGTAATATTGTCTATTATTCATTTTTCCCATTATCTTGATTATCAGTAACCTGTATTCATCTTGAAAATAAGCTTTAGTCAAAGGGTCTAATTCTTGGGTTAAACAAATTGGTTCCGTTATCGGGAATCTGATAATCTTTGTTTACTTTCCAAGTGATATCCTTTGAATTATGTCAAACCCCAACGACAACAATCAGCAAAGAAGTGGAACCCCAGTTCCATCACCTTCAGGAACCCCACGTGGTTCGAGGGAACAATCCCCAGAAAGATCCAATAACAACCATGGTAATAATGATCAAACTGTGGAACAAGATCATGTAAAGCAAATGATTGCAGAGTATGTGAGCCAAGCTTTGCAAAAATTTGCGAGAGGATTACCAGCAGCATTGCCGACACCGCCAACACCACTCACCAATAACACCATCACCATGGAAAATCCTCAATCTGGGTTGGCAAACTCAGGAAGAGGAGATACTCCTAATGAATCTTTCGAAATGAGACCAGGTATATCTAATAACTCAGAATTACAAAATTTACTACTAACCATGCAGAAACAGATGAAGGAGCAGAACGATCGCATCGAACAAATTCCTGGTGTACCACCTTTCATCAAAGGCATCGATGTTGATAGATATTCTCAACAACAGTGGAAGCCAAGTGCAGCACCTTTGCCTATACCCAAGAAGTTTAAAATGCCTGACGTTCCCAAATTTGATGGAACAACTGACCCACGCGACCATGTGACTGCTTTCACTACTGGGGTAAAAGGCAACGACTTAACGAAACAAGAGATTGAATCAGTCCTTGTCAAAAAATTTGGGGAAACACTTACCAAAGGGGCCCTAACCTGGTATTCTCTTCTCCCTGAAAATTCTATTGACTCTTTTGCTGAGCTTGCAGATTCGTTTATAAAAGCACACTCTGGTGCACAAAAAGTTGAGAAGAGAATGGAAGACATATTCAAAATAAAACAAGGAGACACGGAACTACTCCGTGAGTTTGTAGACAGGTTTCAACGAGAAAGAATGCAGTTACCCAGGGTGCCTGATAATTGGGCAGCCATGGCATTTGCAAGCAACCTAAACGATAAAAGCTCAGAAGCCACGAGACGACTTAAGGAAAGTCTAAGAGAATTCCCCGCTACAACATGGAACGATGTATATAACAGGTACAGTACTAAACTCAGAATAGAAGAAGATATCATTGCTCGTTCGAGAGATGAAGATCATTCCAAATCCAGACGTCCTGAATCAGATAGAAGATCAGGTAAAAACAAGTACAATCCTTACTTAGGACCCTCAGGATGCAATATCCTCCCCAGGTTCGAAAACAATAGGTCGGACTATAGACTACAAGGAAGAGATGTAATCTCATCCTCGTCTAGATCCAGAAAAGATCGAGATGAACGACCTAGAGGTAGTACTCAAATTGGGGATCATACCTTTAATGTAAGTACTACTGAACTTGTCTCAATATTGAGGAACATGGGAGACAAGGTTAAGTGGCCCAAAGAGATGCGGTCAAATCCAAGTAGAAGAAACCCAGATCACTGGTGTGAATTTCACAACGATCATGGGCACAAAACTGCGGATTGCAGATTTTTACAAGGTGAAGTAGAAAATTTGTTAAAACAGGGCTATTTAACAGAATTGTTTAGTGATAAAGGTAAACAGGCATATATGAGGAACAGGCAGGAGCCCCCAAAGCCTCCTTCTCCAAAACGAACCGTTAACGTAATACACGGGGGTGAAGAAGTAAACGGAGTGATTTGCAAAACAACCACAAAGTTCACAATTACACACGGGAAACGTGCTCGTGGAGAAGACGATATAACCTTCGATGATGCAGATAGCAGCGGATTAATGCTTCCGCACAACGATGCTCTGGTAATATCTCTACTTATTCATGACACTAACGTGAAAAGAGTGTTGATTGATCCAGGCAGTTCAGTCAATATCATTTTGCTAAGAGTCGTGGAAGAAATGCTACTGGGGAATCAAGTAATCCCAAAAGCACGAGCCATATCCGGGTTTGATAACTCTACGGTTATAACAAAAGGAGAAATTGAGCTTAACACTTATGCTGAGGGGGTGATCAAAAGAGCTAGGTTCCAAGTCATCGATACTCACATGGCTTATAACATGATCATTAGAAGGCCATGGATCCACGACATAAAAGCGATACCCTCCATGTTGCATCTGGTAATTAAATTTCCCTCTGAATGGGGGATTCAACAAATCAAAGGAGATCAGCAGACCGCAAAAAATATAAATTTTGTGGTACACTACAACAAGAAAATAGAGGTGGAAGAATTACGAGATAAGGAAATCTCCCAAACAGGTAACACCGTCCAAACTGACATGAAAAAAATTACTGCCCAAATAGGTATGAAAGATATTATTGCTGAAACAGGCACGAAAGAAAATACTTACGAGAAGAAGGGTCAAGTTACCACGGAAGGTGTACTATACCACACAGATGCGGATTCCAAACCGGACGTCATTCATGAATCGGAGGAAGATGAGCACATCAAAACAACTACGGAGGAGCTCGAAGCTATTCCGTTATCTGAACAAAAACCTGAGCAGAAAGTGTATATAGGCACGAGGCTAAGCCCAACTCGAAGAGATAAGTTAATTGATTATTGAAAGGCTAACGCAGACTGTTTTGCGTGGTCCCACTCAGATATGACAGGCATCCCACCAGAAGTGATGACTCATAAACTAAATGAAGATCTATCCTTCGTACCTGTTAAGCAGAAGAAAATAAAGCAAGGACCATTCAAGAACCAAGTGATCGACGAAGAGGTATAGAAACTCTTGAATATTGGTTCGATACGAGAGGTAATGTACCCTAACTGGTTAGCAAACACCATGGTAGTACCTAAAAAGGATGGCAAGTGGAGAGTATGCGTAAATTATACTGATTTAAACAAACCATGCCCCAAAGATTCATTCCCATTGCCTCATATAGATCAAATGATTGATGCTACCGCAGGTCATGAACTATTAAGCTTTCTAGATGCATATTCTGGTTATAATCAGATTAAAATGGATCCTTTAGACGAGGAAAAAACCTCCTTTATCACGAATATGGGAACTTATTGTTATAAAATCATGCCTTTTGGCCTAAAAAACGCTGGAGCCACCTATCAAAGGCTAGTGACCCAGATGTTCCTGAAAAACGATGGAGGTATACATAGATGACATGTTGGTAAAATCAACACAAGCACAAGACCATTTCCAGCACCTATCTACTGCTTTTGATATTTTACGCAGGTATAATATGAAGTTGAATCCAGAGAAATGCGCTTTTGGAGTGCAATCAGGCAAATTTTTGGGTTTCCTTGTATCAAACAGAGGAATAGAGGTAAATCCCACTCAAATTAAAGCCATAGAGGAAATACCTGATGTTTTAACAAATAAAAATGAGGTTCAAAGACTGACAGGAAGAATAACAGCTTGGGGAGGTTTATTTCAAGATCTTCCGAAAAAAGTTTTAAATTCTTCTTAGTTCTCAAAAAATAGAATCAGTTCGAATGGACTGAAGAATGTCAGCAAGCCCTCAAGAACCTGAAGATTTATCTATTGAAACCATCACTGCTTTCACATCCAAAAGAAGGGGAAAGATTGTACATCTACCTGGCTGTCTCAGAAATTGCTGTAAGTGCAGT
>ML431405.1:25647-116985 GCA_005239525.1 Nicotiana knightiana
TATATATATATATATATATATATATATATATATATATATATATATATGTATGTATATTAAAAATATGAGGGAAAAATTGGGTATCAATAGCTACCCCTCTTTACCCGGGATTGATGAAAGAGTTGTCGGGTAAAGAAATGATGACCGATTTTGATCGAATGGGGTGATTGAAAAATGGAGGCTGAACTCTGGTTTCTGAGTTTCCTACATATCCCTAGTATTACGGGAATCAGGCCGTGTGTAGTTCTGGATCCAGCAGTGAACTAAACCGATGGAGTTGTTGTAGAAATATACAAGCTCTTCTAGATAGGACGATATCAGATGAGTTTATATGGAATTATGAACGGATGTATCTCAGAACAGTTATGGATGAGTATTTGAACGGTTATCAAGTGGAGGTGGGTAACAGACGGGATCATTAGGACATGACATGGTGTCTTCCGGCTATGGGGATGATGCCTTCGGACTATGACACCTTTGGACAAAATGGCGATATTTCAGCCCATGTGATGCAGAGACATGATGCTTGGTCATATGTGAAGCGAAACAAAATAGAGATTAGTCTTGTATAAGATTGGGTCAGAGCTTAACCCTGAGAAAATAGTGCTAGATTTCAAGTAGCAGAGCACTTGATATTATGCGAGGAAAGGCAGAGCTTAGCGTTATGCAATTAGGGAGGAAATGCTTTGCCTCATGCGATAAAGGGAGACAGTGCTTAGTCTCATGCAATGAAAAGGCATAGCTTAGCCTTATGCGAAAAGGAGACAAGGCTTAATCTCATGCAATGGAAGGCAATGCTTAGCCTTATGCAAATGAGGAGGCAGGGCTTAGTCTCATGCAATGAAAAGGCAGAGCTTTGCCTTATGTAATTGAGAAGGCATGGCTTAGCCTCATGCAAAAAGGAGACATGGCTTAGTCTCATGCAATAGAAAGGCAGAGCTTAGCCTTATGCCATTGAGGAGTCAGGGCTTAGCCTCATGCAAAAATGGAGACATGTCTTAGTCTCATGCAATGGAAAGGTAGATCTTAGCCTTATGTAATTGAGGAGGCAAGGCTTAGCCTCATGCAAAAAGGGAGACAAGGCTTAGTCCCATGAAATGGAAAGCCAGAGCTTAGCCTTATGCAATTGAGGAGGCAGTGCTTAGCCTCATGCAAAAAGGGAGATAGTGCTTAGTCTCATGCAAGGAAAGACAATGCTTAGCCTTATGCAATTGAAGAGGCATGGCTTAGCCTCGTGCAAAATGGGAGACAATTCTTAGTCTCATGCAAGGAAAGGCAATGCTTAGCCTTATGAAATTGAAGAGGCATGGCTTAGCCTCATGCAAAATGGGAGACAGTTCTTAGTATCATGCAATCAAGGAGGCAATGCTTAGCCTTATGCAAGAAAAGGCAATGCTTCGCCTTATGCAGTTGAGGAGGCAGGGCTTAGCCTCATGAAAAATAGGAGACAATGCTTAGTCTCATGCAATGGAAAGGCAGAGCTTAGACTTATGCAGTTAGGGAGGCAATGCTTAGCCTCATGCAAGAAAATGAGATGAGTGATAGCAGAGTATTTCTTAGCTGGAGACGTGTTTGCATTTGACGACTTGGCGTTATGAAGATAGTGATTTTGATGTGTGTACGTATTTGCGAATATTCCTTGTTCCTGCATCCAAAGAAAAATCGTGAGTTTTGCGGGGAAGGTTGGTTCGTGCCTTCGCCAGCTTGCTTTGTTTTCCTTTGCTTTTGCCTTGTATCGAGATCCTGTTCAAGTTACCTGGGGTAGTATTTGGCTGTTTATAAAAGTAAGGTTTTCGAGGAAAAATATGCATGCATTTGATGAACGTAGTTATTTAAAAACATAGTAGTATGCAATATCAAGTAAATTAGATGAACCAATGACTGTGACACTTTTAGAGACATTGCGACTTCCTTGCATTAGAATTTTGAGGGTACTCCTCAAAGTTCTTCCCCAGTTTAATAGGCAATTCTTTGACCATTCTGTATATGACGAAGTTGGCTGGACTTGCTCCGAAATTTTGAAGGTCCTCCTTAAAATCCTGCCTTGGTTTCTAACCATGGTGGGAAATGAAGATTTTATTGATTTCTGACCGAACCCACAACGCTGCCTACATATCCCCTCTTAAACGGGAATCAGGTCAAGCGTAGTTCCGTTACATCAGATGAAGAAATGTAAACAATCTAAACATAGTATTTCTTGACTGCATCTGAATTGATAGGCTTTGGCCAAATTTCTCCGTCCATTTCTGCAAGTATGAGTTCTCCTCCTGTTAGCATTCTGTGAACCATGTAGGGCCCTTGCCAATTGGGTGAAAATTTCACTTTGGCTTCATCTTGATGCGGGAAGATCCGTTTCAGCACCAGTTGCCCCGGTGTGAACTGTCTAGGTCTGACCCTTTTGTTGAAAGCTCTGGACATTCTGTTCTGATAAAGTTGACCAAGGCATACCACATTCATTATTTTCCCGTCAATGAGAGCTAATTTTTTGTAGCGACTGCTCATCCATTCTGCATCATTGAGATCAACTTATTGTATAATTCTTAAGGAGGGAATTTCGGATTCGGCGGGAATGACAACTTCAACACCGTAGACCAGGAAGTAGGGAGTTTCCCTGGTTGAGGTGCGGACTGTGGTATGATACCCCAATAAGGAAAATGGTAATTTCTCGTGCCATTGCTTGTGGTTGTCTACCATCTTTCTCAATATTTTCTTGATATTCTTGTTTGCGACCTCCACGACTCCATTCATTTGAGGCATGTATGCTGTGGAATTCTTAGCTTGATTTTGAAGGATTCACACATATCTTTCATTAAGTCACTATTGAGGTTGACGGTGTTGTCGGCGATGATAGATTCTGGTACCTCGAATCAACAAACAATACGTTCCCTGACAAAATCTGCGACGACTTTCTTGGTTACAGCTTTGTAACATGCAACCTCAACCCATTTTGTGAAGTAGTCTATGGCCACTAAGATGAACCTGTGCCCGTTTGAAGTGGCGGGCTCGATCGGACCGATGGAATCCATTCCCCAAGTGGCAAAAGGCCAAGGTGCACTTGTTGCATTGAGTTTATTTGGTGGCACCCGTATCATATCTGCATGTATTTGACACTGATGACACCTTTGGACATACCTGATGCAGTCCGTTTCCATAGTCATCCAAAAAAATCCTTCCCTCAATATCTTCTTGGCTAAAATGAAACCGTTCATGTGTGGTCCACAAGTTTCGGCATGTATCTCTTCGAGCAGTTTGGAAACTTCCGTGGCGTGAAAACACCGTAATAATCCTAGGTCTGGAGTCCTTCTCTACAGAATTCCTCCACCTTGGAAGAAATGGTTGGATAATCTTCGGAGCATGCGTTTCTGAGTATGATTTGCATGCTCCGGGTATTCTTCTTTTCCCAAGTATTCCTTGATATCATGGAACCACATATTCCCATCTGTTTCTTCTTCAATGTGAGCGCAATAAGCTGGCCGATTATGGATCCTTACCAGAATAGGGTCGATGAAATTCTTGTCTAGGTGTTGTATCATGGAAGACAGAGTGGCCAATGCGTCTGCGAACTCATTCTGGTTTCTCGGAACATGTCTGAACTCTATCTTTGTGAACTTCTTCGTCAACTCTTGCACATGGTATATATATGGTAATATTTGGTATTCTTTGTAGACTACTCTCCTAGAACCTGATGTACCAGAAGGTCTGAATCACCAATTACCAGCAATTCCTGGATATTCATGTCAATGGCCAAATTGAGCCCCAAGATGAAAGCTTCATATTCTGCCATATTGTTGGTGCATGGGAATCTGGGTTTTGCGAATACCGGGTAATGTTGGCCTATCTCTGACACCAAAATAGCTCTTATACCCACTCCTTTGAAATTTGCAGCCCCATCGAAAAACATCCTCCAACCGTCGTAGGTTTCAGTGATATCTTCTCCTACAAATGATACTTCTTCATCGGGAAAATATGTTTTTAGTGGTTCGTATTCTCCTCCCATAGGATTTTCTGCAAGATGATCTGCTAATGCCTGTCTCTTGACCGCCTTCTGAGTCACATAGACGATGTCAAATTCACTCAACAGTATCTGCCATTTTGCCAACTTCCTTGTAGGCATGGGTTTCTGGAAAATGTATTTTAGAGGATCCATCCTTGATATGAGATATGTGGTATAGGCACAAAAGTAGTGCCTCAATTTCTGAGCTATCCATGTTAGAGCACAACAGGTACGTTCCAGTAAAGAATACCGTGCTTCATAGGGTGTGACCTTTTTACTCAGATAGTATATGGCTTGCTCTTTCCTCCCCGTCTCGTCGTGTTGTCCCAAGACACAACCGAAAGCCCCATCTAGTACGGAAAGGTAGAGTAGCGGAGGTCTACTAGGTTTTGGCCGGACCACGACTGGTGGTGTGGAAAAATATTCCTTGATTTATTCAAAAGCTTTTTTGCATTCTTCAGTCCAACTTGTTGCGCAATCCTTCTTTAACATTTTGAAAATCGGATCACAGATCACGGTCGATTTTGCTAAGAAGCGGCTGATATAATTGAGACTTCCCAAGAAACTCATCACATCTTTCTTGTTCTTTGGAAGTGGAAAATCCTGGATAGCCTTGACCTTTGACGGATCCAACTCGATTCCTCGGCGACTAACGATAAATCCTAATAACTTCCAGTAGGGACCCCAAAAGCACATTTTGCGGGGTTCAGTTTCAGATTATATCTTTGAAGCCAATCGAAGAACTTTCTCAAATCCGCTATATGATCTGTACCCTTCTTGGATTTGATGATGACGTTGTCCATATATACTTCTATCTCTGTGTATCATGTTGTGGAAGGTTGTCATGGCTCTCATATAAGTAGCCCCAACATTCTTCAGACCAAATGGCATCATTTTATAGTAATATACTCCCATGGCGTAATAAAGGTTATTTTCTCAGCATCTTCTTCATCCATCCAGATATGATGATATCCCGCGAAGCAATCCACAAAAGACTGAGTTCATGCTTGGCACAGTTCTCGATCAATATGTGTATATTGGGTAAGGGGAATCATCTTTGGGGCTTGCTCTGTTTAAGTTCTGATAGTCGACACATACTCTGACTTTCCCATCCTTCTTCGAAACTGGAACGATGTTAGCCAACCAGGTTGGGTACTCAACCACTCTGAGAACCTTAGATTTGATCTGCTTGGTGACCTCTTCTTTGATTTTCAGACTCAATTCTGGCTTGAACTTTCTAAGTTTCTGCTTTACAGGTGGACATATCGGATTGGTAGGTAGTTTATGAGCCACTATAGATGTGCTCAAACCAGTCATATCATCATAAGACCATGCGAAAATATCTTCATACTCTTTCAGGAAACAGGTGTACTCTTCTTTCTCTGATGGTGGCAGGTGAATACTTATGTGAGTTTCTTTGACTGTTTCAGAATTTCCCATATTGACTATCTCAGTTTCATCTAGATTGGACTTAGGCTTGTTCTAAAAATTTTCCACTTCTCTGACAATTTCCTCAGGTATTATATCTTCTTCTATTTCCTCTGAGTCACTATCCATATGTTGCGTTGTCTCATTATATGTCACATTTGTTGGTTCATCAGGATAAGTAATAATAATGCTGTAGAGAGAAAAATGTAAAGGATAATAATAAATAATAAAATAGCAAACCATGGATGAATACCAAAATGTCAAACAAAAGCAATTTTAATGATCCAAACAATTGTTTTAAAGTCAAAATAATAAAATACTGAAAAATGTCTTAAAAATGCTCATAAAAATTATTTTCAAGATAAATGATGTTAGCAGCCAGGCCACCCCGGAACTCGGCGAGCCCGTGATGGTGTGGCGGTCCAGTTCCTGAGAACAGACCTAATGCCCACGGTCTGAATGACGAGGCCTTCCTCCTCCTCCTCCTCCTCCTCCTCCTCCTCCTCAACTATTGTACTGCAATCCCTATCTTCATTTTCCAAGAACAGATTCCTTAAACCAGCTAGAATTTCATCTTCTTCAGATCCCCACATCATGTCGGCCTGATGAAAGGATTGGCTCAAATGTGGTATTGGTTGCTCTAGAGGGTAGTAAGGACCATGCCATGGTGGCAACAAATCCTGACACTCATGCCAGGTGTACTGATATCTAAGTCCAAAGGTTGTGCCGTGACGCTTTAGCTATATTGGTTTGGCGATACTCTGGAGATTCTTTCCGAGCCCTTTACCAGATTCATATCCTTCCCATACGAATATGCTCTCTATTTTTCTACTCCACCATTTATCTTTCTCAATCGTGTTAACGCGCTCAATGCGATGGTAAGTCTCTCCACCCAACTTTCTTCTATTCTCAACAACCGGAACAGTCTGATTGGTGTAAATAGGATTACTCTCGTCTCCATGGATTATCACTTCTTGATGGTTCCATTCAGATTTCACAGCCTGATGCAGAGTAGAGGCTACGGCCTGGCAGCGTGCATCCAAGGTCGTCCCAACAGCAGATTGTATGAGACGGATATGTCTAGAACTTGAAATTCAACATCAAACCAAGTCGGGCCCATCTGCAAATAGAGGTTGGTTTCCCCAATTGTGGCCCTTTGAGACCCATAGAATGCTTTCATGTTCATATTCCCTGCTCGTATTTCATGCAAACCTTTACCCTATCTCTTCAAAGTAGTCAATGGACAGATGTTGAGACTCGAACCCCCATCTATCAAGACTCTGGCAGTGAATTTGTCTTCGTACTACACTATGATATGCAGTGCCCTGTTGTGACTTAATCCTTCCGGTGGCAATTCATCTTCGTGGAAAGTGATCTTATGGCTCTCTAGTACTTGCCTTACCATATTGGCCATCTCTCCACTGTAATGTTGTTGGGTAAATAAGCTTCGTTAAACACTTTCATCAACGCATTCCTACGCGCTTCAGAATTCTGTAGTAGTGATACAATGGACATTTGAGCAGGAGTTTTGTTCAGATGATCAACCACAAAATACTCTCTTGCTTGCACCTTTCTCCAAAGATCATTCGGGCCAGTTTCAATGATAGGCTGCTTAGAAGCGGCTTCTTTACTTGTTCCATCCAAATGCTCGGGCGTGTAAACCCTACCAGTCCTAGTCATACCTTGTGTTGCACCGGTTTCTTCCATTTCCCCTTTCTTTTCCTTCTCGCTTCTACAGCATAGTCCTAGGGTATGACATTAGACTTAAAGGACGGTGTAGGTGCTGCCGTCACGGTGAAGGGTGTGGTCACTTCTACTTCAAACGGAGTTGGCGTGGCTGAGGGCTGTGTTACTTCAACCTCGAACGGAGTCGGTGTGGCTATCTGAACTTCAATCGATGGCTGTATCTGTACCACAATAGGTGTGAGAGTGACTGGAGGTATTTTAGGATCATCCCCTTCCCGAATGAGCTCGATCGACCCTTCCGGATCCAATTCTTCTTCAGTTTCTATCACATTTACACCCTCGCCCCTGTGATCTAGGAGAGGATTGTTGTGGACATTAGGTGCAACCTCTTTTTCTTGTATAACCTTGGTGTCAATCAATGTCTGAATCTTATCCTTCAAAGTGTGACATTCATCAATAGTATGACCCTTCATGCCCGATTGGTAGGCATATGTCTTGTTTGGATTGACCCACTGAGAGGAGTTTTCCATGGCAACAACGGGAATGAGAGTGACATAACCGGTAGCTTTAGTCTCTCGTATAGTTTGTTAATTGGTTTAGCAATAGGGGTGTATTGTTTGGGCGGTCTGCATTCGAAATTTTGTCTGGGTTTTTGATAGTTTTGGCGGGCTAGTGGTGAGTTATAGTATGTTGGCTGAGTGTTGTAAGTATGGTAAGCGGTGGCGGTTTGTTGGTATCTGGGAGGTGAAGGCTGATATGTGGGTGGGGTGTTTGGTATGTGAGAGGAGACTTCGGACCTTGGGCTACCATCACTGCCCCTACTTCCTTCATTTTAGAAATACCGCCCGACTGCAACGCTTTGTTCGTAGCCTGGAGTGCCTCAAAATTTGTTACCATTCCGCTCTTAATTTCCTATTCTATTCTTTCTCACAATTTTATGATGTCAGAAAATTTATGGTTCTCAATGACCATCAATCTCTCGTAATACTGGGGATCCTGAGCTCGGACAAAGAACTTGTTCGTTTGCTCTTCTTCCAGTGCTGGCCTTACTTTTGCAGCTTCTGACCTCCACCGAGTAGCATACTCGCAGAAAGTTTCTTTCGGTTTTTTTATGATTCTGGATATAGAAGACGTCTGGCACATTTTCTGTATTGAACCTGAACAGATCCATAAAGTCCGACACCATACTTACCCAATTAACCCATTTCTTCGGGTTTTGACTGATGTACCAGGATAAGGCGTCTCCAGTGAGGCTCCTCATGAATAACTTTATACGAATTCTTTCATATTTACCAACCGCTACGAGCTTATAACAATATGTTCTCACATGTACCTTCAGATCACCTATCCCTTTGAACATCTCAACTTAGGAGGTTTGTAACCTTCTGGCAGTTCTACATCCGGCTGAATACACAAATCCCCATAGTTCAAACCTTTGACGCCATTACCACCTTCAACACCTTGGATCGACTAGTAAGCTTCTTAAGTTCCTCCGCCATATTCTTGATGAGCAGGTCCTTCTCGATGGACTCCAGTGTATACAGGGTTTGTTGTGAAGTGTGCAGTAAGGTTTCTACGTATATAGGGTTATTCTGGTGGACTCCAGGAATTTGGGCATAATGGTGGTTGTTGGTTGAGTTTTGGGGATCAAGGATAGGTTTGGGTGCATTTTAAGGAGTGTGGTAGGTGGTGGCTTGTGGGTACTGGGTCGAATGATGGTGATGTTGCGGAGGAGTTGGTACTAGGGTTTTGGGGAGGTGTGGCATATTGATGAGGTGGGGGAGGTTTTTGTGGGTGCTGGTTTTGTGTGTTCTGAGGAGGTGCAGGGTTTTGGGCGTTTTGTTGATTGACTTCGGGAACATTCAGGGTAAGGGAAAGGTTTGCCAAGTTACGAACCTGCTCAAGTTCCCTTTGTAACTCAATATCTTCTGTTCTAACCGTAAAATCAAGTCATTCTGTGCCAGAGTACTCCGACAATCTAAAGTCTCGACATTCTCTGCATGTGTAGCGTTGTCATTCCTGATACCACTCATATCGTCCATCTTAGCTTTTCCTTTGTTTTTAAGATCACTTGGAGGTGGAGGAGGTGGAGGACCTCTAGATCTGGTATGATACGCTGACGATGCCAGTATGCACGAACCAACCTTTAGGGATTGGAATAAACAAAAAAAAGAAGAAAAACAAAAAGGTAAATAAGTTAGTAAGGAGTATCAAAAGGATATTTGTGGTATTTAAACACGTATTGCCGAATTATAAATTCGCGTCCTAATTTGGGAACCTCATTGTGCCCTAGGTAGGCCTAGAGAAATATAGATTTGGAGAAAACTAAATGCCATTAATTGCGTCATTTTATTAATATTATAAATGGACCAAATCCCTACTAAAACGACAATAATTATAAAGAGTCACCAATGGCATTTGCCTTATTATAGCCAAAGTCTAAAACAAATCTAGAAAGCAAATAAAACATCATTCCTAATCTATTTGGTCCCAGAGGGGCCTTCTCCGTGCTTGGCCTTCTTTTCTCCATCAATTAGATTCCCCAGGTCGCATATGTCCAGCAGCAGATATGCCCTTGCTAGATGTCCTCCTTCATTTCCCTCTGTATTCTGACAGTCTAAGATCCTTTTACTCATCTTTCGCTCAAGCTCCATCAACCCCTGTTCCAAACACTCCAACCTCTCTGTTGACTTAGTGGTGATTTCCCTCCACTCGTTGATTTCTTCCACGTCCACTTTATGTTGCTCCAAATGCCTGGCTTCAGACTCGAAAACTCTTTTGCGCAACCTCTTGTACTTGACTTGTGCTTCAGCAGTGTCGTCTATGACCCTATTCCTCAAATTAATCCCTGGCTTGACCTCTTCTGGTATGTCATCGACTAACCATGATGGGTAGAAGTACACATGGCCAGCATGATACCGATCTGGCTCGATGGTATGTTTCTCCACATCGATCTTTTGATGCCACATGTGCTGTGCCTCGAACTTGAATGGAATGGCGTTCCCCTGGAAGTATGCTTTGTATTTAACCATTTTGGAAACATGGGTATAACCTGTTTTCTCCCAGTTTGCCTCATAACCCTGATAGGAGCATAAGAATAGATTCCCCTCAATTTGATTACCACTAGAAGAGGAACATCTCTCGACCTGATGATGAATTCGATGCTAGGGAACCACTCGAACATCCAGTGTACCTTGTCATCAGTCAAATTGCTAAAGAAATGTACCCAACTCACACCGTTTCCCGGCTGTGCAAACCTGTCTGGGATAAAAGTCATTCTCTTAGGATGGTGATAGGCTATGTGGTCATTCCATGGTCGTCATGGAAGTTATTGACGGTATTCTCCTCTATGAAGGTGTTCTAACAACCATACTTGCAGCAACATATTGCAACCCTCGAAATGCCTATACCCCTTTTTGCAACGGTCTAAGGTCCCATACATCTCAGCCAAAATCATAGGAACAATAGTATAAGTTTGCCCCTCAATCCCCTCCATTAAGGTCTTAGCGGCTATATCTAGGCAAGTGTGGATCCTTTCTCCCTGTATTGGAAATACCAGCATCCCCAGAAAACAGACAATGAATACAAATCGGCGATGAGTCCAATCCAAACAAGTGAGGGTAAACTCATCATGAAAAAGGCGATATGACTTGATGTGCCCATAAAGCTCATAAAGGAAATCAAATGGTATGTAATATTTCTTTAGACAAACTAACCCATCATTTTTCTTGAAACCCATCATTTTCAAGAAACCTCGAGAAGTGCGGTTTCCGGTACTAACAAACTAGGGCTATCCCATGGGAGTCTAGCAAAGACTCCTATTTCTTCTAATAGGGGAGTCATTTGTATGTCACCAAAATGGAAGACGACTCTCTTCTCATCCCAGAACATGGTGGCGCCTCATTAGTGCATTATTTGGCTGAATGTCTAAAAGGGAGGGTAAATTCTCGAGGACTCTTTTCACATGGTTTTTGTCACTTGGTGAGAGATTTTCCCACCAATCCAGGAGCAAAGGTGGGATATTTTGAACCATGCCGAACCTAGGGACTTCGTGCCTCATTTCTACAAAACAAATAAGGTTATCCCTTTCCCTTTCCGGATTTGGCTATTTATACGTTAATGATCAACATATTGGCGTGTTTTCTCCAAATAATGAACAGTTCATGATTGTGCCCATTGGGATTATGGAAACCCCGGTGGACTTTGGACAAGGCTTCTCTTAGTGGATTATTACCGGACAACATTCTCACACATATTAGGTTTGGACATGATGAATGCACATTTAATATTAGAGTGGGGGTTTCTAGAAGAGTATAGACTGGTACCCTCAAGCGGAAAAATTGAGAGGGAAAGGCACGAAACCGTTGACTGCACCGCTGATCGACTAGTTTTACCGCAAATAAGCTTTTCCATTTTTAAAGGGTGATTTAGGAAGAGCGGGAAAATTTATCAAGCGCCGCTATGGTATTAATTACGCACGAGTGGAATATGATGTGGAGCATGTTTTATGCAAAGATAAAACAACACGTTGTCAAATATTTTGCATGATGAAAACAGTAAATACATTATTAAAATGGAAAGTAAAGACATAAAAAGAAAATAAAACAAGAAGAAGTTAGTTCGCGCAATGTGAAAATCGTAATAAAGTAAGCGAGAGAGCAACGATAGGGAGAGACATGATGTAGAAAAATTTAAAAATGACATGGAGCAAGAAAAAATGAAAGGAAAATGCATATTGTAACCAAGTTGAGCAGAGATTTGCAAATTAATGCGAATTCAAATGAAAGGGAGAACGGGAAAAGGGTGTGCATGCGGCAAATATAAGAGAAACGGGAGCGGGACATTCATGTGACATCAAAAATAATAAAAGGCACATTTATCAGAGAAGACTAATTCATAAATCAAATTCGCTATGGTAAGAGCCTAAAAATATCCCCAGCAGAGTCGCCATGCTGTCGCGCCCCTTTTTCTCGCAAAATCGGGTTTCAACATGTGACAACTCTTTTAAGGATGTGTTAAAAGAGAGAGTCGCCACCTAATGGGGTTGAGGTGTGTTAGGGCACCTATTTGCAGATAACTCTGGTTCAACTAGTCAACATCACCAAAGATCGGGTAAGGGCTCAAATTACCTCGAAGAGAAGGTGTTAGGCACTCTTCGAGGTGCACAACTCTAGGTCCTGACCGAACTAGAATTATATGAATTAGTCAGATAAACAGAGAGAAAACAAGAAGTTTGGGCAGTTATTATCAGAAGTCCTTGAATAAACACAACTAATTGATTTAAAGACAAGATGGGGGGGGGGATCCTAAGTTTTTTAGCCTAAAGGATCATCCTGGGCAACATAAATAATACTTCGTAACTCCCTCGAGATGGGGTGTTACTCGTATTATTCAGTGGGCATCGAATATCATAACCTGCTACCCCATTACTATCTTTAAGGTTTTATCTAAAGCGCACTAGTTGATTCTAAAGAGTGCCTTATGCGTGCACTACCCGTCCCATGCCTATGCCCTAGGAGGCGTTTGGACCTTTATTTTGGGTTTGTTCTAGACTTAACTTAGGCTTCTCAAAATGATAAATCTAAGCGATATTCAAAAACATGTAGGACTACACATAAGGGCAATAAATGACTCAAGTTGGCCTCCACATATAAGCAACAAATGTACGCAAATAGGTTTTTACCTATTAGGCAGGTGACAAATTCCAGAATTAATAGAGAATAGTGTCTTTAAATCCTATAGTCATGACTTCTAGGTGATTCTGAATTTTAAACGTACAGGCAGTGTTGTTTGCTTAGAACAACGAATTTGCAGATCGCGAGTATTACAAATCCTATAGGCATGCTTTCTAATTGTTTGAGAAATAAGGTAGTGAAACAGTTGGTAGTTCAAAATTACCAGCGTTTATCACCATACTTTTAGGCGAGCTACAGGATCCTATAGGCGGGATTTCTAGGAATTAGCAATTGAAACTGGTTTTCATCCTTTCATCCCTATAGGCATGCTTTCTAGGCGAGAAATTTAATGGTAATAACAATAATAGTAGTTAATTCGATTAGAGTCCTATAGGAATGATACCTACATAAATATTGTGAAGAGCAGGTATTTATTACTCAGTGTTATCCTATAGGCATGGTATCTAACATGAAGCAATTTGAATAAATTATTACTGTATTACAGTATAATAGGCAGTCAAATTGTGTGAAAATGAACGTGTGCACAGGTGAGATTATTTGTGTCCTATAGGCATGTTATCTAACAAAATACATAGGAGCAGAACATGTTGAATGAATTAAACACTCAGATTCTATAGGCAGGATTTCTACCCTTTCATGCAAGCATTAGAATAGACCCATTCTCCCAATTTTTACCAATACCCCAATTATTATTATAGAATTATTACAGGCCTAGTAATGAAATAAATTACAAAATGATAGAAATAACTATAGTGGAACTAAGACAGGACCAAAGTATACCCAGCCAAGCCAGGCCTTCAATTTCGTATCCATACAGGTTTCACCACAGTCGAGAAAGCTCAAGAGCACTCGAACCAAACCCAGTAACCATAATTGATCAAAGGATCCAGAAAATAGTCATTTACACAAGCCAATTGGCTTAATCAGTAGGCATAGAGAGTGACCGGATTGAGCAATGAAGAAGAAAGTGGCCAAGAACCTTAGCCCTAGTGTGTCAAAGTTCACAAGGGTCTCAAAGTGGACCCCGAGCAGTGCCCACACTAGGGGGTTAATAGAGAAGTATTAGGGGGCCTTGTCTTTCAGCCGACAAAGAGCTAGAGGTTTAGAATAGGGAAAGCAACCAATGAAAATAGTAGTAAAGTAATAAGGTTTCGGAAAAGTGCAAAGACATTAGAAAGTAATCACATGATGAACGTGTCAACAGAGAGGGTGCACGAATTCAGGAAACAAGTTAATGCTGCAAGTTTTCATCTAACATATTGGGGGCAGGGTATATTTGTTACATACTGATAAATAAAGAAACATCAGGCCAACTAATTAAGACTAAATTAACAAGTTCAACCTCAAGGATCAAATTATGTTAAACCTAGTGATTAACAGTACAACTTATACTTGATGAAGCAAACAGAATCATATATCATAGAGGGCACCAGTTAAGAAAGGCCAGTCTAAAGGATAACCAGTTGTTAGGGGGTACAGAATTGGGTAGGTTAAGAACACCTTATGTGACTAACATAGTCATAGGAACACATTACAAATTTAAAGTGAAGATCTTAACAGGTTAGGGCATACTAATAACATAAATTAATCCTACAGAAATTCAGAATCAAGCAGGAAACATGGGTTAGGCCATATAATTAATGCAAACACTCAAATATCAATATATTAGGCTAAACAAACATTAAACAGTCTGAATTGCCTAAGTTAGATACAAAGACATTTTTAGGGCTAACAGTTTAGACGTGAGACAATGCTAGAGAAGTTCATGCTATAGGCAGAATTACACATGAAGAAAGTCAAGAAATTATATCAAGTCATGCAATTTCAGAGAACATAGATATGCTAATTAGAACATAATGGAATAAACATTGCGAACACTACTAGAAATCAGGGCTACTTCAAAAGTTTGTTAAGCAACGTTTTGACAATCGTTGCTATAGACATACTACTGCAACGTTTATAACCGTTGCATTAGACTCTAGGGCCTATTGGGAATGTCCTAAAAAGAGACCGTTGCATTAGTATAAGAACCGTTGCCATAGATTGGTCCATTGGAATGGTTACTTTAACTATTTCAATGTACATATATGTGGCAACAGTTCTTTGGAAAAATTTTCTACTGGGATGGTTTAATTTTCCCCCTTTGTTTTCCCTCCTCTTTATTCACTAAACCCACCCGGTTTTCTTTTAAAGTTTCTTAACCCTACTATCTCTTATGATTTAAAATTCGAAGATATGGATGGAAAAAAAAAAATTAACCGAGTTATGCACATCTCTTCACTTATTCGCTTAGTTCCTAAACCCACATCGAAAAATAGCTCGCTGAAGCACCCACCTCCGGCAAGACCCAGTTGGAATCGTCATTTATTTTTTAGTTGGGTAAGTTGTAGAGATCATTCTAATTTTTCTACTTTATTGTTACATATTTGGCTTTGTATTCTTTATCTCTTCCTGGGTTGCTTTAGGAATCCTTGTTCTTTTGTAGGAAGTATCCAGAAATTTGTAATAAATAATTCTAAAGAACCTTTTTTTATGAAATGAATCTACGTAAGGGGCATAACCCAGAAAACTAAAGCTTCAATTTTTTATGCAAATCTACCGACGTCCCTTTGTATCAACTTTACTCCTTGATTCTAAGCCTTTATTGTTTTCAAATTGTAAAAGCTCTCCCTCAATCTGCTGAATCCTCCTCCGCCAACCAATTTTTGGGGCACTCGTGTAGTTTTGTTATGACAAGAGTGTGTCGAAATATTTGATTTTATCTAGTTTATTCATTTTTTCTCCTATTGTCGTGTTGAATCTCCTTATGCGACATAGACAGTGTTTTGAGCTTCGATCTATGTCTTTGCCAAAGCCTCTTCTAGCATTTTCAGGGATTGCGGTCATCAATGCTCCGAATATCTTTTTCTAGGTTTTAGAAGTTATATAATAAGAACTAAGCTTCGAATAGAGATGGTAATCCGTCAGGACATAAGGATGGAAGATTGGCCTAGCCTGCATTTGGTAGATAATTTGGGTAATATCAAAGTTTAAAATGAACTGTTTAGTGCTTTTTCTTTTATGTAAAAAAAGAGTACTTACAAGAAGTTGATTCTATTTAATATCTCAGATTATTCATGAGATAGTTAGACTATGTATAAAACAAAAGTACTTACAAGGAACTTAGTTTGGCTCTCCTTGTATGCTTCTTTATTAGAAGCTCTTGTTGTTAATGAATATCACTTCATCAAGATCTTTATCAATGAGTCTATAGCTGAATCATTTCCACCACACATAAGTCCTTAAGATGAATAACTGAATTATCTAAGGAGCCATTGCTCTGAGGAAATCACAACAACAAAATTCCCACCTCCATGTGGAAAAAGCATGTGTTTAGTAAGCTTTTATGTGATATTTAAATTTCTGGTAGTATTTTTTATTTTGGGGAATCTAATATTCTAGTCTCCTTTCCAGGTTTCTTCTATGATGTGTTCCTTCGTAATTTAAAACTTCTATAAGTAGATAGCATGAAAAACAATGTAATGCTAAAAAAATCACCAAGAACTTTTACTTCAAGTTGGAAAAAATCTTATACAGGTATTAAAATCAGTACGGCCTGATAATGATATACTCTGTTCCAGGAATATTATATGAATTTATCTAATCATGCTTGTATTCTCTAATAATTTTATTTCATAATAAAAGTGAAAACTCAAGTTGGCCTTGAAACTTTTGAACTATTATCTTATTGCTAATGCGTGTGATACTACTTTTAAAATTGGCATTGCGGTCAGCAACCTTCTTTTTGTTATCTATTAATTAACTATGAAGATCCAACAAAGAAGAAACATCTTTGTGGTAACATTCTTATGGATGTTGTATTGACAACACTATGATATTCTCATTCGCCTGTGCCATTTTTATCATGGCCCGTGGATTTACCTTGGCATGAGATGATAGGTTTGTGCATGTATGCACTTGCGTTATGTTGTTATCATAATAGAGAATGGCTTTCACGAGTCACGACCATTAGAAAAATGACAGCTTCAGGGGCTTGTGGTTTTTCTCTCTACTTCTGGTGCTTTTTATATTGTTCTGTGCATTTCTTGGTTTATAACTTTAGTTATTCTTGAAAAAGCCTATCTCAAAATATTGGTTCTACAATAAAATTTTGATGTGGATTATATTCTTGTGCTGCACGATATGATACATTGTGACCTCACTATATAAAATTATTATTTCTATCTGTTAGTTTGTCTACCTTTTACTGGATTATAAATATACATACAATAAAAGTTTAAGTAGCATGTTCTCAATTTACAATTTATAATTAACTTCTCATGTTGTCATGCTATTTATGTGTTCTCTTTGAATTTTGATGGATATTTCTATTTCTGGATAGCATTTTATGTTATTTTCTGCTGCATCATTCATCCCCGCACCACAAATTCTAAATATCATGTTATGTTACGGATAACCATTCATTGAAGTTTCATCTTAATATGAATATATGTAGCACCTAGCGTCAAGTATTTTGCAGCTTTTCGAAGCTCACCAAGTTATGAATCACTTGAAGTTGAACCAAATTTTTCCCACGGTTAAAGAAAGAAAGGTAAGAGACTAAGAGAAAAAGTGGAAGTGTGCATTATTTGACTTCTGCTCACTCTTCACCAGTTACATGTGAGTTCTAATAGCTAGTATTGTAACGACCCGGTCGGTCGTTTTAAGAATTAGCGCCCTGACTCCCTATTAACCTCTTCTCCCATATCTACTTATGTTATTGGAACTTGTCGGAGCGTTGAGTGATGAAATCTGGGGTGATTTTGGATGCATAGTCCATAAATGTGGAATTTAGCTTTAGAAATCTGGTCGTAGCTAGAGCTGTGTGAAGACGGATCCGGAATAGAATTCTGTCAACTCCGTTAGCTTCGTTGGCTGATTTCGGGGTTAGCAGCGTGTTCAGAAAGTATTTTCGAGGTCGGTTTTGGATTAAGGCTTGAATTGGCGAAAGTTAGAATTTCGACGATTTCGGCCGATAGGTGAAATTTTGATATCAGACTTAGAATGGAATTCTGAAAGCGAAAAAAGGTCCATCATGTCATTTATGACCTGTGTGCAAAATTTGACGTCATTCGAATGAGTTTAGACGTGTTTCGGCATCAGATGTGAATTCTAGAAATTTCCTAAGTTCTTAGGCTTGAATCTATGCATAATTGATGATTTTAATGTTATGAGAGGTGTTTTGAAGGCTCGACCAAGTTTGAACAAGGTACTAGGGTCTATTGGTAGGTTTGGTTGAGGTCCCGGGGGCCTCGGGGTTGTTTCGGATGCCCAACGGGGGAGTTTGAGGAGTTGAGAAACAGCTGAACCATTCTGGTTCTGGTGTCTTGCACCTGCGATGGTATTTCTGCAGGTGCGGACACGCAGGTGCGACCCCAGGACATTAAATGAATTTCTGCACCTGCGATGGTATTTCCGCAGGTGCGGGCACGCATGTCCGAAAGGGGTGCCGCAGGTGCGACCCAAGGCCACTTAATGAACTTCCTCACTTGCAATTGGGTTTCTGCAGGTGCGGCACCGCAGGTGCGATCCCAGTGTTGCAGGTGCAAAATGTCTGGGCAGTTTATACCAAAAATCCGAGGGTTTGAATTTCATAATTCCAAAATCGATTGTGAGCTCCGAACTTGGCGATTTTCAGTGGGATTTGAAGAGGAGAATCATAGGTAACATTTTCTAACCTTAATCCCTTTATATATCGATAATATCTATCATTTTCCCCAATCTAATCAATGAAATTGGATGAAAAACCATGGAAATGGGATGAAATTTTCCCAAGTAGAAATCTGAGGATTTAGGGAGATTTAGACGTCGGATTCTGTTGATTCTTGTTCGAGTGGGTTCATGGGCGAATGGGTGTTCGAGAAATATAAATTTTACCCGATTCCGAGATGTGGGCCCGAGGGACTTTTTGGTCGAATTTCCTAATTTCACGTATTAGCTTATAAATAATTAGCTGTTTTGTTCCCTTTAAGTGATATTTAGACCATGCCATCGATTTGGATAGATTTGGGCAACCCGGAGTCAGATACTCGTGTCAAGAGCTTGATATTGAGTTGATTAGCACAGTCCAGGTAAGTGGCTTGGCTAATTCTGTGTTGGGGACTTTTCCTTAGGCATTTTATACTGATTTTGTTATGTGGACGCCGTGTACGCGAGGTGACGAGTGCATGCACGGGTCATTGTTGCAAAAATCCTATCTTTACTCCTACGAAATCGCTCATTTTCATTCACATATTATTGTTTCCATCTTAATAGAGTAGATAGCTTAAGAGTAAGCATGCCTACCTGTTCTGGCTTGTTTTCCTCTTATTTGCTACTAGTCACATCATGCTTAGGTAGCTTTACCCTATTCTTGCCTGTTTTTTTTCCTGGACTGTTTAATTAAGCCATAATTGACATACTTCTGCTTTGCATATTTAAATTGGCACTACGGACCGAGATCCGGGAGCTTTCCCCCTGTACTGCAATTCATATTTAAATTGGGACTACGGACCGAGATCCGGGAGCTTTCCCCCTATACTGAAATGCATAATATATTTAAGTTGGGACTACGGACTGAGATCCAGGAGCTTTCCCCATGTAATGCATTGCACATTTACTGTTGAGATATATAATGTGCTGAGCCGAGGGCTCTCTTTCTGTTATTAAATCTTTTCGTTCTCGTTAATCCTGTTTATCATTACTTATCTACATTTCACTGTTTTAAATTGTATATTGACTTGTTTTACAAACTCAGTAGGGCCTCAACCTGACCTCTTCACTACTTGACTGGGGTTAGGCTTGGCACTTACGGAGTACCGAATGTGGAGTACTCAGTCCCTTTCTTGCGCATGTTTTCCCCATGTGCAGATCCAGGTACCAGCACCCAGTATTGTGGCTAGGAGTGTTCTAGCAGCAGCCAGAAGACCGCGAGGTAATTCTGCCGCGTCCGCAAAATCCCACGAGTCCCATTCTACTCTAGTATAAGCATAGAAGACTTGTGTATTTTTCCACTGTTTCATTTTATAGAGCTACATATAGTACAGAGCTTGTGACTATGGTGACATTCTGGGTTTTGGGAAGTAAAAATGTATAGTCTGAGCAGCTACGTTATATCTTCTTGAGTTCTTTTCTGTCTTTCTTTTATTAATTCTATCATTTTCCGCAAGTTTTAGGCTTACCTAGTCATAGAGACTAGGTGCCGTCACGATACCCTTTCAGAGGGTAAATTGGGTCGTGACAAGTTGGTATCAGAGCGTCTAGATTCATAGGAGTCAAAAGTCACAAGCCGATTTATTAGAGTCTCTCGGATCGGTGCGGAGACGTCCGTATCTATCTTCGGGAGGCTATGTAACTGTTAAGAACAATCAAATTCTTTTGAATTCCTTATCGCGCTAGTTACTATCATCAAATTCCTTAACTCTATTCTATTCTTGCTTGCATATGGTTCGTACCCGTACCAGACGTACTGATGACCAGGCACCCGAGCCCCTATTCAGAGCCACCAGAGGCAGGGGCCGGGGCAGGGGACGAGCACGCGGTACAGCCCGAGCACCGGCTAGAGAAGAGGCAGAAGAGCCCCCAGCAGCTATATCGGGAGGGGCACATGAGGTCCCTACTATTACTCGAGACCTCCAGGAGACATTGGCCCAGTTCTTGAGTGCCTTCAGTACTCTGTCTCAGGCAGGTCTACTCCCGATAGCTCCAGCTACATCCCAGGTCGGAGGAGGGACACAGACTCCTACGGCCCGTACTCCTGAGCAGAGATTTCATATTGGGCAGGTCCCAGAGTATATTCCTATGTCCCCAGCAGCTCCATCTCAGCATGAGACTAGGATAGCTGTTCCAGAGGCAGAGCAGCTCCGACTTGAGAGGTACAAGAAGTACCACCCACCTGAGTTCAGCGGACTAGCTTCGGATGACGCCCTGGGTTTTCTTGAGGGATGTCATCGCATTCTTCGCACTATGGGTATTGTGGAGACGAGTCACTGCTTTCCAGCTGAGGGGAGCAGCTTATTAGTGGTGGCGTGCTTTTGAGCTTAGTAGCCCGGATGAGGCTGCTTCACTTACTTGGGCTCAGTTTTACGAGATGTTCTTACTTAAGTTTGTCCCTCAGAGCTTCAGGGATGCTTGGCGTGTGGAGTTTGAGCAGCTACGCCAGGGTGACATGACTGTGTCAGAGTATGTTGTCCGTTTCAGCGATTTGGCTCGCCATGCACCAGCTTTGGTTGTCACTGTAAGAGAGAGGGTTCGACGCTTTATTGAGGGACTCCACCCCAGTATTCGGACCAGCATGGCCAGAGAGCTGGAGACCGATATTACTTACGAGCAGGCCATGAGTATTGCCCGGAAGATTGAGACTATGTTAGCCCGGGACAGGGAGGAGAGAGAGGCCAAGAGGTCTCGAGAGACTGGTCACTTTTCCGGAGCCCATGCACCAGCAACACGCTATGGTAGGGGTTTTGTGAGTCGCCCTGTTCATTCAGCTCTCCCAGCAGCCAACGACATTCCATCTCCTCCTAGACCTCATGAGCCTTATTATGCACGACCAGTATCACATGTGCCTCCTGCTTGAGGTGCTATCACTGGCCAGTCCAGCAGGCCAGTTCAGAGTCAGCAGCGGCCGCCACATCCTCCGAGGGGTTGCTTTCAGTGTGATGACCCTCATCATATGATCAGAGATTGTCCCAGAGCGAGGAGGGGCACACCACCTCAGGCTTATCAGGGTGTACCCCCTCAGATTTATCAGGCTCCACGTTTTCCACCAGGTCCCCCAGCTATTCTTCTAGCCCCAGCTGCTACCCCACCACCTCAGGCAACTCGAGGTGGAGGTCGAGGAGGTCGAGGTCACCCTAGAGGGGGAGGCCAGGCTAGGTACTATGCTCTTTCGGCCCGTTCCGAGGCCATTGCTTCAGATTCAGTCATTGCAGGTATTGTTCCCATTTGTCATAGGGATGCATCGGTATTGTTTGACCTAGGCTCTACATATTCATATGTATCTTCCTATTTTGCTTCGCATCTGGGGATAGCCCGAGATTCTTTGAGTTCCCCTGTTTATGTTTCTACTCCGGTGGGAGATTCTCTTGTTGTGGACCGCGTGTATCAGTCATGTTTGATTGCTATCAGTCATTTTGAGACCAAAACTGATTTACTACTACTCAGTATGGTAGATTTGGATGTTATATTGGGTATGGACTGGCTGTCTCCCTATTATGCTATTATTGATTGTCATGCCAAGCCCGTGACGCTGGCTATGCCAGCATTTCCGAGGTTAGAGTGGAGAGGTTCCTTGGAGTATACTCCCCGCCGAGTCATTTCTTTTCTCAAGGTTCAATGGATGGTTGAAAAGGGGTGTGATGCATATTTGGCTTATGTGAGAGATGTTAGTGCTGAGACCCCTACAGTTGAGTCAGTTCCAGTTGTCAGGGACTATTCTGATGTATTTCCAGCTGATCTTCCGGGTATGCCACCCGATAGAGACATTGATTTTGGCATTGACTTGTTGCCGGGCACTCAGCCCATTTCCATTCCTCCTTATCGCATGGCTCCTCCTGAGTTGAAGGATTTGAAGGAGCAGTTACAGGAGTTGCTTGAGAAGGGATTCATCAGGCCAAGTGTATCACCTTGGGGCGCTCCGGTATTATTTGTGAAGAAAAAGGATGGCTCGATGCATATGTGTATTGACTACCGGCAACTGAATAAGGTGACAGTGAAGAATAGGTACCCATTGCCTCACATTGATGATCTATTTGACCAGTTATAGGGTGCTAGGGTGTTCTCCAAGATTGATCTACGTTCTGGTTATCATCAGTTGAAGATTCGAGAATCGGATATCCCGAAGACTGCCTTCAGGACAATATATGGTCACTATGAGTTCCTTGTTATGTTATTTGGGCTGACCAATGCCCCAGCAGCCTTCATGCACCTGATGCACATCATATTTCATCCTTATCTTGATACTTTTGTCATTGTGTTCATTGATGACATTCTGGTATATTCTAGGTCCCAGGAAGACCATGAGCAGCACTTGAGGACCGTGCTTCAAACGTTGAAGGAGAAGAAGTTGTATGCCAAGTTTCCTAACTGTGAATTTTGGCATGATTCTGTGGCATTCCTAGGCCACGTGGTGTCTTCGGATGGGATCAAGGTAGATCCGAGAAGGTGGAGGCGGTTAAGAGTTGTCCCAGACCGTCCTCAGCTACTGAGATCCGCAATTTCCTCGGTTTGGCTGGGTATTATCACCATTTTATGGAGGGATTTTCATCCATCTCAGCGCCTATGACCAGACTGACCCAGAAGGGTGCATATTTTATATGGACTGAGGAGTGTGAGGATAGCTTTCAAAAGTTCAAGACAGCGCTGACTACAGTTCCTGTGTTGGTTTTGCTTACCGGTTCAGGGTCCTATACAGTTTATTGTGATGCTTCGAGGATTTTCTTGGGAGTGGTATTGATGCAGGACAGTAGGGTGATTGCCTACGCGTCCAAAAATTTGAAGGTCCATGAGAAAAACTACCCTGTTCATGATCTCGAGTTGGCAGCGATTGTTCACGCCCTGAAGATATGGCGCCATTATATATATGGTGTTCCGTGTGAGATATTCACTGATCACCGCAGTTTGCAGCACATATTCAGGCAGAAGGATCTAAATTTGTGCCAGCATAGGTGGTTGGAGTTTCTAAAGGACTATGACATCACTATATTATACCACCCGGGAAAGGACAATGTGGTGGCCGATGCCTTGAGTCGCCGGACAGAGAGTTTGGGGAGTTTGGCATACCTTTATGTAGCTGAGAGGCCTTTAGCCTTAGATGTTCAGTCCTTAGCTAGTCAGTTCGTGAGATTGGATCTTTCTGAGCCTTGCAGGGTATTAGCTTGTGTGGTTGCTCAATCTTCCCTTCATGACCGTATCAGAGAGCGCTAGTACGATGATCCCCACCTTTTGGTTCTTCAGGATAGAGTCCGGCGGGGTGATGCTAGGGATGTGACTATAGGAGATAATGGTGTGATGAGGATGCAGGGTCGGATATGTGTGCCCAATGTGGATGGACTTCGGGAGTTGATTCTTGAGGAGGCCCATAGTTCGCAGTATTCCATCCATCTGGGTACCGCGAAGATGTACCAGGATCTGAGACAGCACTATTGGTGGCGAAGGATGAAGAAGGATATAGTGGAGTTTGTAGCCAAGTGTCTCAACTGTCAGCAAGTCAAATGTGAGCATCNTTCAGAGACTGGGAGGGTTACTTCAGTAGATTGAGCTTTCAGAGTGGAAGTGGGAGCGGATCACCATGGACTTTGTGGTTGGACTTCCTCGGACTTTGAGGAAGCATGATGGTATTTGGGTGATTGTGGATCGACTGACAAAATCAGCCCATTCCTTCCAGTACTGACTACATATTCATCGGAGAGGTTGGCTGAGATTTATATCAGAGAGATTGTTCGCCTCCACAGTATTCCATTATCTATCATTTCGGACAGAGATACACAGTTCACTTCACGGTTCTGGAGAGCCGTTCAGCAGGAGTTAGGCACCAGGGTAGAGTTGAGTACAACCTTTCACCATCAGACGGACGGGCAGTCCGAGCACACGATTCAGATTCTCGAGGCTATGCTCCGTGCCTGTGTGATGGATTTTTGGGGGTCATGGGATCGATACTTACCTCTTGCAGAGTTTGCTTATAACAACAGCTACCAGTCCAACATTCAGATGGCGCCGTATGAGGCTTTGTATGGTAGGCGGTGCAGGTCTCCCGTGGGATGGTTTGAGCCGGGCGAGGCCCGATTGTTGGGTACAGACTTGGTTCAGGATGCCCTGGACAAGGTGAAGGTGATTCAGGAGAGACTTCGCACATCTCAGTCCAGGAAGAAAAACTGTGCGGACCGGAAGGTTCGTGACTTGTCATTTATGTCTGGTGATCGGGTTTTTCTTCGGGTATCGCCTATGAAGGGCTTCATGAGGTTCGGGAAGAAAGGCAAGCTGAGTCTGAGATTTATTGGCCCTTTTGAGGTATTGCGACGTGTTGGGGAAGTTTCCTATGAGCTAGCCCTGCCTCCCAGCCTAGCAAGGGTTCATCCGGTGTTCCACGTCTCCATGCTCCGAAAGTATCACGGTGACCCGACTCATGTCTTGGATTTTAGCTCCGTCCAGTTGGACAAGGATCTATCATATGTTGAGGAGCATGTGGCTATATTGGACATGCAAGTTAGAAAGCTCAGGTCAAAGGATATTGCGTCAGTAAAGGTTCAGTGGAGGGGCCAGCCAGTCGAGGAGGCAACTTGGGAGACCGAGCAGGATATGCGGAGTCAGTACCCTTATATTTTCCCAACTTCAGGTATGTTTCTATGCTCGTTCGGGGACGAACGATTTTCTTAAGAGGGGAGGATGTAACGACCCGGTCGGTCATTTTAAGAATTAGCGCCACGACCCCCTATTAACCGCTTCTCCCATGTCTATTTATGTTATTGGAACTTGTCGGACCGTTGAGTGATGAAATTCGGGGTGATTGACGCATAGTCCATAAATATAAAATTTAGCTTTAGAAATCTGGCCGTAGCTAGAGCCATGTGAAGACGGATCCGGAATGGAATTTTGTTGACTCAGTTAGCTCCGTTGGGTGATTTTAGGGTTAGGAGCCTGTTTGGAATGTGCTTTCGAGGTCGGTTGTGGATTTAGGCTTGAATTGGCGAAAGTTAGAATTTTGGTGATTTCGGCCGATAGGTAAAAATTTTATATCGGACTCGGAATGGAAATCCGAAACTGACAGCAGGTCCGTAATGTCATTTATGACCTGTGTGCAAAATTAGAGGTCATTCGGATGAGTTTAGACGTGTTTCGGCATCAGATGTGCATTCTAGAAACTTCCTAAGTTCTTAGGCTTGAATCTATGCATAATTGATGATTTTTATGTTACAAGATGTGTTTTTAAGGCTCAAAAAAGTTTGAACAAGATACTAGGGTCAGTTGGTAGGTTTGGTTGAGGTCCCGGGGGGCCTCGGGGTTATTTTCGGATGCGTAACGGGTGAGTTTGAGGAGTTGAGAAACAACTGAACCATTCTGGTTCTGGTGTCTGGCACCTGCAATGGTATTTCCACAGGTTCGGACACGCAGGTGCGAAGGGTGTGCCGCAGGTGCGAAGGGTGTGCTGCAGGTGCGACCCCAGGCCATTAAATGAATTTCTGCACCTGCGATGGTATTTTCGCAGGTGCGGGCACGCAAGTGCGAAAGAGGTGTCGCAGGTGCGAACCAAGGACACTTAATGAACTTCCGCACCTGCGATGGGTTTTCGGAGGTGCGATCCCAGTGTCTGGGCAGTTTATACCAAAAATCTGAGGGTTTGAATTTCATAATTACAAAATCGATTGTGAGCTCGGAACTTGGCGATTTTCAGTGGGATTTGAAGAGGAGCATCGTAGGTAACATTTTCTAACCTTAATCCCTTTATATATCAATAATCTGTATCATTTTCCTCAATCTAATCAATGAAATTGGATGAAAAAATATGGAAATGGGATAAACTTTTCCCAAGTAGAAATCTGAGGATTTAGGGAGATTTAGACGTCGGATTCTTTTGATTCTTGTTCGAGTGGGTTCATGAGCGAATGGGTGTTCGGGAAATATATATTTTACCCGATTTCGAGATGTGGGCCCGGGGGACCTTTTTGGCGAATTTCCTAATTTTGCGTATTAGCTTATAAATAATTAGCTATTTTGTTCCCTTGAAGTGATATTTACACCATGCAATTGATTTGAATAGATTTGGGCCACCCGGAGTCAGATACTCGTGGCAAGAGCTTGGTATTGAGTTGATTAGCGCAATCCAGGTAAGTGGCTTGCCTAATTCTGTGTTGGGGACTTCCCCTTAGGCATTTTATACTGATTTTGTTATGTGGACTCCGTGTACGCGAGGTGACGAGTGCGTACACGAGTCATAGTTGCAAAAATCCTATCTTTACTCCTTCGAAATCGCTCATTTTCATTCACATATTACTGTTTCCATCTTAATATAGTAGATAGCTTAAGAGTAAGCATGCCTACCTGTTCTGACTTGTTTTCCTCTTATTTGCTACTAGTCACATCATGCTTAGGTAGCTTTACCCTATTCTTGCCTGTTGTTTTTCCTGGACTGTTTAATTAAGCCATATTTGACATACTTCTGCTTTGCATATTTAAATTGGGACTACGGACCGAGATCCTGGAGCTTTCCTCCTGTATTGCATTTCATATTTAAATTAGGACTACGGACCAAGATCCGGGAGCTTTCCCCCTGTACTGAAATGCATCTTTAAATTGGGACTACGGACGGAGATCCGGGAGCTTTCCCCATGTACTACATAGCATATTTAAATTGGGACTATGGACTGAGATCCGGGAGCTTTCCCCGTGTACTGCATTGCACATTTACTGTTGAGATATATGCTGTGCTGAGCCGAGGGCACTGTTTTTGTTATTAAATCTTTCTGTTTTCCTTAATCCTGTTTATCATTACTTATCTACATTTCACTGTTTTAAATTGTTTATTGACTTGTTTTACAAACTTAGTAGGGCCTCAACCTGACCTCGTCACTCTTGACTGGGGTTAGGCTTGGCACTTACGGAGTACCGAATGTGGAGTACTGACGCCCTTTCCTGCGCATGTTTTCCCCATGTATAGATCCACGTACCAGCACCCAGTATCGTGGCTAGGAGTCGTTCGAGCAGCAGCCAGGAGAGCGCGAGGTAATTCTGCCGCGTCCGCAGAATCCCACGAGTCCCCTTCTACTCTAGTACAGGCATAGAAGACTTGTGTATTTTTCCATTGTTTCATTGTATAGAGCTACATATAGTATAAAGCTTTTGAGTGACATTTCGGGTTTTGAGAAGTAAAATGTATATGCTGAGCAGCTACGTTATATTTACTTGAGTTCTTTTCTGTCTTTCTTTTATTGATTCTGTCATTTTCCGCAAACTTTAGGCTTACCTAGTCATAGAGACTAGGTGCCGTCACGATACCCTTTCGGAGGGTAAATTGGTTCGTGACAAGTATGGAATACCTTAACCAAATGTTGTTGCTCATGACTTAGACAAATGGAGTTGCAGGATTCACTTATATTTCAAATAGTGAGTATGATTGCTTTGGACTGGCCAAAGTTCGACTACCATTTTAGCAGCACCAAGTATATATCCATTAAACTGTGAACTGAGTTCAGTACAGAACATGACCTGTGAAACATGAAGTGACTCCCCCTCAAACACATGGATCAGAGCTTTTCTTTCTTTATCAGTTTCTTGTATATGGCTAAGGAGAAGTTATAATTCCAAATCTTGTTAGAGGTTTCATTTGATTATATGAATGTTGAGAATTTATTGAATTAGTATCTGCACATTCATCCAAGTTAATGTTACTACTTAAATTATCATTAAGCAAATTAAAGGTTCTGCCAATTTCTCCGCGTTGACAATGCGATTGTGAAACATTCTTGATGATATTATTTTAATTTCGGACGTGTCTGACTTATCTCTTTTACTGCCATATGCGTATTTTCCTATGCTAATACGTGTTCTTTTGAGAATTTGTAGACATTTTAGTTTAGGGATAATATTTTTATGACTAGTTCACTGAAAAATAATGTGTAGAATCTAATTTACTTAAGTTAGGTTTCTTAGTTAGCTATTTTACCTTAATGAATATATGTAAATCTGTTGTTTGTCTTTATTTCTGACAGCATGTATCCAGATTATCTCGATAGAACTTATTTTATTTCATTTCATTTTTATAATTAATTTTGTTAAGGAGACAACTATTTTACCTTGAAATTATATTTTAGGATTTTTCTTATTAAAAAGTAGCATATGTAATGTATTCTTTTCCTACTATTTTTATCGAAAGTGGTCGATTTGTTTTATTATAATTATCATCTGCAATGTATTTTTCTCATACTTTTCTATAGAAAGTGGTCGATTTGTCTTGCCATAGTTGTAAGACATTGAAGAAACCTGTAATAATAAAATTTGCTTGTCTGTTGTGATCCATATATAAATGCACATGTGAATCAAGCTTTATAAAAATTCTAAAAGTATTCATTGTCTGGTATATCTACATAGAATTCTTACTACATTAAAGAATATTTTCGAATACTTTCTTGAATCTGTTAGCTCTCCATTTTGCAATATATTTTTAGATGCTTGTGAACCTGATATAAATAATATATTGGTTTATTCGTGTTTGTTTCCGGTGGGAATCAACCTCTCCAAGTTAACTAATAATTTGTGGAAGGTTAAGGACATGGCGTCATCTCCTTATATTAGTATGAATTCTTATTTTCAAACCTGACTAGCAAGTCCTATTGTTTGAAACTCTTTGTGATTAATTTGAACTATTTCTTTTGTAAGTGTCTGGTATTTGCAGCGATACTTCTTGCTTAACGTGATAACTTGTCTGCCTAGCACCTTTGCCTAGTTGTCCATGTGGTTATATGATATGTTTTCTTACTGCCTAGCATATTAAACCCATGAGAAATAAAGAAATTGTATTGACAAGATATTGTGAATGCTCCCTTTGGTTAACAGAGATCTAGTTCTTTATCAAGTTAATTTTTAAATGTTAAATTGTAGTTTTTTATGCATTCTGATATTTGTGAGTTTTGTCATATCTATCCCAATCTCCAGTTTACTATCACTCTATCATTACCATTCAGTTGACCAATAGTATGATGAAAGATGGTCCTAATCTTGGTGCTTGACAATAAAAGGATTCTTTTTGAAAATTTTGCTTACTTTTTTTAGTGTCTTTTGTAGGTGGAGCAAATGAATAAAGGGTAGACATAAACGGTGAAAACTTTACTTAGAGTGTTGGTTGAATATTGTTGAAACTTCATATGTTCTGGAAATCATTCGAACATTTTGCAATCTTATGTATATTAATGTTGTATTTGTAAACACTATTGTATAATTTACTTTTATGGATATTACCTTTAAATATTTTGGATTGTCGGATTATGATTTTCTTTATGATAGTTTCTGTTTGTGATTTATATAAATTTCTATATATTGTTGCTTTATTAGCACGTTACAATAGCTTTAAAAAACCGTTGCAATAGCCTTAAAAAGCCGTTGCAATAGCTTTTTTTACTGTTGCTATAGTCTCATAAAAGCGTTGCGATAGTATTTTTAACCATTACAAAAGGCCCAATAACCGTTGTATTAACTTACATAGCGACGGTTAAGAACTGTTGCATTTGCCTTAAATAACCGTTGCAATAGAAAAAGCTATTGTAACGACTGTCAACCCGTTGCCACAAAATTCTATCGCAACAATTTTGAAACCGTTTCATAACACCGTTGCCATAGATCTATTGGCACGCGACCTAATGAAACGGGCCCTAAGCCATTCTAATAGATCTAGAGCAACAGTTTTCTTATCTACAACAACGGTTTTGCAATCGTTGCCATAGGTCAAAATTCCAGTAGTGGAAGGTTGAGAATTAACCAGTTATTTCTCAACAAACAAGAAAAGAATAGCAATCAGGACCTAGAATATCAGATGCGTCAAGTTTCCAGGGCAGTGCTCACACCCGAGAAAGGTTGGAAAGTAGGAAATCCAGTGGCCTTGGCTTTCAACCGGCCAAGAACCAAACCGAACAAAATAGTGAACGAACACAGAGTAAACGCCCTAATATTTTCAGTAAAAATTAGCGATTGAAGTCCTTTCTAGGAGAGAATAGGGGAGGGGTTTATATAATATTAAGAATCAAATGGTAACAGAGTGATTTAAGCAAAAAAAAAGGAAATTAAATATACAAATAGGTCTGAAAATCAGTTTAAGAAATCTGTAAACCCTAGTTTTTTTAGGGAAAGTAATCGACAGAATATAAACAAAAATCGGACTCACAGTAGCATAGAAAGAATATAGATAAAAATAATACTCAAAACCAGAGATTTGAACCAATTTTGGTTCGATTTTGAAGAGATCTGTAAACTCTAGTTTTAGGGAAAGTAAATATCAATAGAATATAAATAAAAATCAGACTCACGGTAGCATAGGATGAATATAGACAGAATAACACTAAAAAATCAGGGATTTTAACCGTTTTTGGTTCGATTTGGAGAGATCTGCTTGCCATGTTTAGGCAAGAACTATAGGAGAATAACCAGTACAAAAGAGGGGTCGAGTATGGTAAGTAATAGCCATCTAATCTCATATTTGATGGGATTAGGAGAAGATTTAGGGGGCGACGACTAGGTTTTCTGAAGGAGGGAGAAGGGAGATGAGAGGATACAGAGGCGGAGGGCAAAGGGGAAATTGGGTTAGGGTTAGGCGTTAGGTTAATTAAAGGGAGGGATTAGATATGTGTCGTTGATCTCTGAGATCAACGGCCACGATTAAAAAAAGCGTTGGGTCGGGTTGATTTAAATGTGTTGCGACCGGATTTTTGATTAAGGGGTTATTGGTTTGGGATGGGGTTATTGGGATAGTGTTATTGGTCCGAAATTATTTAGAAATTGGAGCTAGTTTTTAAATACCCAATATCTTATCAAAAAATAATTTATAAAAGTAATTAACAAATAATAAAAATATTATTTGTGCACTAAAAAGATAAAAAATAATAACTTACATTATAAAAATATAAAAAGTTATTTTTTGCATAAAGAATGTAATTATACATGAGTATAGGCTATTATTGCAAAAGACGTGCAATTAGCCCAAAAATTGCAGATATAATTATGAAAAATGAAGTAAAATATTTAAAAACATACATGTTGGTGTAAATAATAAGTTTGGATGATTAAATCATCATAAAAATAATTTGAAGGATAATTATTGGATATTTATACAATAAAATAGAGAAAGAAATTAATTTAAATCTTTTAAAAATTATGGAAAATTATGAAAAATACTTGTATAGGTTTATAAACTAAATGATGATGCAAGTATACTATTTTAAAATTATATATATTTTTTAAAAATATGAGGTAAAAATTGAGTATCAACACCACTTCTTACAACTTTTTATGTTTAGACCTCCGTTCTTCTTGGGGACACAAAGTTTCTTCCAAGACACTAGTGCCACTTTTCTTTTCTCTTTTGAGCTTTCCTATAGATAATCACTACATTTTCTGTCTACCTCCTTCAAGACACTTTGAGGTAGTATAAGAACTGCACCCCAGAAGTTGTATACTTAAAACAACATAGCAGTCATTATTTGGATACTCCCTGCATATGATAGTATTTTAGCATAGTCCTTGTTTATTTTCGATGTGATTTTCTCTACAATTTGGTGGCATTCTATTTTGCTCCACTTTTTAGAAGTAAGTGGAAGTCCTAAATATCTAATTGGCAATGTCCCCAATGTGAACCCTGTAATACTCAATAGCTGCTCCTGCATATTCTCCTCTACTCATGCCACAAACTCGCTGGATTTTTCCTGATTAGCTTCCAGCCCAGTAACCTCACTAAAATGATCGAATACCTCATTCACTTTAGTAACAGACTTGATATCACCTCTGCTGAATATCATCAAGTCATCAGCAAAAATCAAATGTGTTAATTTAGTTCTTTTACACATAGGATGCCACTTAAAATCAAGGAGTTCACTCATCCTTTATGAGAGGAGACATGGGATCACCCTGTCTTAATCATCTTTTACATGCAAAATAACCATGACCTTCACCATTGACCTTGATGGTAATTTTGGTAGATGTAATGCATGTCATTATTAGCTGAACAAAGTATTCTGGGAACCCATACCCCCTTATATCCTCCTCAATGAATCCCCATCTAACCATATAATATGCCTTTCTAATGTCAAGCTTCATCAAACATCTAGGTGTAGTCTTCTTATTGTAGTGTCTGAGCAGATCATGACATATGAGAACATTGTGCGGTGGTGATCTCCCTTCCACAAATGCTTCTTGATTTTCAGCAATTAGAGGATTAATTGATACTCAACCTTATGCATATAAGCTTGGAAATACACTTGTATAGGACATTACAACATGCTATGGTCTAAACTGGACAACTTTCTGAGGCACTTCAACTTTAGGGATCCGTGTGATTATTGTAGCATTCAATTGCTTAAGCAGCTTCCCATTGTCAAAGAATTCTAAGATTTCCAATGAATAACATCTCCTACAGTACTCCATGCAGCTCGAAGAAGTCACTACTGTAACCATCTGGACCTGGAGTTTTGTTGCTCCCTATACTAAACAAAGCATTCTTAACTTCCTTCCTACTGAAAGACTTCACCAATTCCAATTGTTGTGCCACTGTTAAACTGTGACCATTGTGGAGAAAGCTTCTGAAGGCTCTGATCCTATAATATCCTCTTGTCCCCTGTAGTTCCATATAGAAATCCACCAAAATTGTTATTATAGCTTTAGGATCAATTTGTAATACTTCTTCCTTGTCCATCAGTTGAGTCATTGTTTGCTGCAATCTCTTATGCTTGATAACTGAGTAGAAGTATCTTGTATTATCATCACCTAGACTTAACCATGTTGCTTTACTTCTTTGTTGCAAAAATATTTCAGCTATATAAGAAGACCTCCTGAATTTCTGATACTTCTCCTTCTCAATTGATTGCAGGCTTGGATCTCATAGCCTCCCTTGCAGATTTTTTGTGACTTTTATAAAGCTTCTATATAATCATTTACTTCCTTAATAATGTTTTTGTGTTGGTACTTCTTAAGTATTTTCAGTTTCAGCTTAAGGCCTTTTAATTTCTTAACAATCTGAAACATCCTACATCCCTCAGTTTGTTCTTACCATACTTATTTTATAGTATTTAGAAATTCGGGATGCTGAGACCATGTGTTACAATACTAAAATGGTTTCCTTCTAGTGTTCATCACATTCGACAGTTTTAATCTCAATGGTTAATGGTCACTAATCCCCTCTGGCAGGGATGTGGATGTGTATAGAGGCATATGGTCTAGCCATTCTCTATTAACGAAGACCTAGTTTATTTTTGAATAAAGTTGTTTCCTTGTTTGTCATTCCATGTATATATGCTGCCTCTTTATGGTAGTTCAATCAGCTCAGCCATGTCTATGAACTCTTGAATGTCATACACTTTACTTAAGGCGATTAGGCTACCACCTAATCTGTCATCATTCCGTAGTACTTAGTTAAAATCACCAGCTAAAATCCATGTTAGCTTATACCCTACATTCCCTATCTTCAAACACTCCCATAACTCCTTCTTACCCTTACTGTTGTTGTAATCATAGGCAGCAGTAAGGAGAAAGGCCATCTGTTGTGTGATGTCATACACCTCCCAAGTAATATCTTGAGCATTCATACTTCTAAGTGTGAATTTGAAGTAGTCTGCTCTCCATGTTAGCAAAATCCTTCCATTATAATGCATATCTAAATTAGTAAGCAACTTCCAGCCACTGAACATATTTTTAGCAATATTTATAATTTTACTGGCTTTGATCTTAGTTTCCCAAAGACCAATTAGACCAGTTTCCTGTCTATTGCAAAGGAGTTTCACCTCCTTTTGCTTATTAGGGCCATTCAGGCCCTTAAAATTCAACATTAGTAGGCTATCCATTCCCAAAAGAGGGAATGTTCGGAACACCACCATTGAGCACATCAGGTTTACATGCTTGCATACTTGGACCTGTATCATCAAGGGCCTGGAAACTGTTAGAATTCATGATCTGCTACACTACACTTGGTTGTTATCTATTTGTATGTTGTGGGTAACCTATACTTCTGTAGTATTCTCCTTTAATCTACCATATGTTTTATTGTTTGTGCCTTCATTATCTTTGGATTGTTGTACTATCATTCTCGATTGACTACCTTCTCCTTCTTCTTGTTGTTTATCCCTTTGTTTAGGTTCCTCAGTTGTCTGTTTCTCATCCTTCTATGCCTTTTGTGGAGCTTTCTTTTTCCTACACTCATCTTCAACATGCCCATATTTGCTGTAGAACTTACAAAGTGTAGGCTTCCAGTCATACATTAGTTTCTATTCTATTAAGTTCTCTTTTTCATTTCTAAACCATATCTTCTCAAGCAGAGCAACATCTACCTCTACTTTAATGAAAAGCCTGGCAAAGTTCAAGCCAGTCTTCTTTTTCGTGTTTTTATTTACCATTATAGGACTTCCAATCAAACTGCCTATCTTGCTTAACCCTTTAGGGCTCCAATACTTAAAATCCAACCCTGACATCTTCACCCAAATAGGCGTTGTAAGTAACTCTTCTCTTGTAAACTTCATGTCTGGTGACCAAGCCTTCACTATGAATGGTTTGTTATCAAAGTGGTAGATTCCACCTTGAATAACCTCATTCTTCCTAATTTTCTTGTCAAATCAAACAATCACTATACCATTTTTTAGCATAGCAATTTTGTTAATCCCATGCTTTGCCCATACGTATTGAATATAACCATTTAGCATAGAGAAAGGGGGGGGGGGGTGCCCCCAATGCATAACACACTACTACATTTTTTCAGTAATTAATCTACGAACTAATGTCCTCTGTTTCAATTTCACATACTATAGACTCACCTAGCTTCTTTGGCGAGACATAATCCATCTTGAAACTTGCATTTGAGATTTTTTCTATGTCGCAATTGTCCCAAATTGAGCTTTTCGTCCCTAATTCCTCCATTTCTTCAACTTCATTAGCCCGAGATAGTTTTTGGTTATACTTTCTCCTTTGACCACATTAGTCCACGATTTCTTGTTCACATTCACTGTTTCATTAATTACTATAGCTTGGATCACATTCACTGTTTCATTAATTACATTAGTCCACGATTTCTTGTTCACATTCACTGTTTCTACTGAGAGGATGCAACATTTCAATCATCCACTCGAGCCAATAACACCAAGATAGTAATTCATACTCCCTACGTTAACTATCGAATATTTTTTTGGGACTTTTTTGTATAAATACGAAATCTTAAACTTATTTACCCAGTTTGTCGAAGTTTTTCTATTTACAGAAAGTAACTAAACTTTTTTACAAAATATATACAAATTCGATCAAAATATATAATTCATATACAACTTGATTATAATTTTTTGTACAAAATTCAGCCGAGATTACCTGCAATTTACCTACAATTTATATACAACTTATGTACAATTATATAATTGTATATATTTTATATGTCATTTGTACATCCGACATACATAATATATACAATTATTTATGTTTCTTCGAGTTTTAATATATTATTCCTACCAAAACCACCTCGAACTTTCATCAAAATCTCTCAACATTGAGGTATGAGCTCCAAATGATATTCTCAATTATTTTCAACAATACCCAATTCAAATAAATAATAATTTCAAAAAATTTGATTTTGAATCAAAGTTTTGAAACTTTTTAATGGTTATTAATGGAGTTTATGTCTTCAGTTTTATTGGCCCTTGAACCAAACCGGCATCCAAATTTGCAGAATCCACTATGCTGAATTCAATTAGAGTAACAACACTAAATTGATTTAAAATAATAAAATAAAAGCACTTGTAACCTTAATAAACGTCATGTGATGCAGTTTGATACCCTTATTTATTTGGACTTGTGCTTTCTAGTGAAATCAATCGGTGATAGGAAAAGCAATAGAGGGAGGAACCATGAATGAGGGAGGAAGAAGATGGCAAGAATGATGGAGAATATTGGGGCTAATACATTGATTTGTTTATAAATGGTAATTTGTACAACTTGTAATTAAGTTAAAACCTCAATAGTGAGGGTAAATAAGTTTCAAAATTAGTATTGATAAGTAAAAATTCCATATTTTTAAGCACACACATTCAAGGATAACATGGTAGGTTATGTGCCGCACAAAATTCACAGCCAACCCCTGCCATAGGGTTTGATTAAAATAAAACAACGACAATGATCCAAAAGCAAATTCTAAGTTTGTAATGAAGACGATATTCATCAACTGTACATTGAGTCTGAAAAAATTTGTAAACATAATTATAATGAGAAGTAAAGTAGTTAGTTAATTTTTACAAATAATCTTGGGAACGAATAAGATAGAGGTGGTACAGAAAATTCATAAGTTGCTTTACGAAGAAGGAAATGACTTCCCTTTTCAGGATAGTCTCTACTCTCAAATAAGGCCAACATCAGTCTTACATTGTAACGACCCAGTTGTTCGTTTTGAGAGTATTAGCCTCGATCCCCTATTTATTCCCCCTTTATCTCATTTTTTGGTTACTTGACTTGCCGGGGTAATTGGTGTCAGATTCGGGAGAAATTCGGAGTGAAATAGGACACATAACCCCTAAATTAAAAGTTAAAGTCATAGGAGTTGACAATAGTTGGACTTGTGCAAAGATGACTCTGTAGTAGAGTTTTGTCGGTTCCAATAGCTCTGTATGGTGATTTTTGTCTTATGAGCATGTCCGGATGTCGATTTGGAGGTCCGTAGGTCATTTCGGCGTTAATTGGCGAAAGATGAAAGGTTGGAATATTTTGGAAGGTTTGACCGTGAGTGGACTTTTGGATATCGGGTCCGATTCCAATTTCGGAAGTTGGAATATGTCCATAATGTCAATTATAACTTCTGTGCAAAATTTGAGGTCAATCGAACGTGAATTGATAGGTTTGGCATCGGATGTAGAAGTTAAAAGTTCATTAGGCTGGAATCGATGTGCATTTCGTGTTTTAGCGTTGTTGGATGTGGTTTGAAGGCTCGACTAACTTCGTATGATATTTTAGGACTTGTTGGTATAATTTGTTGAGATCATCGAGGCCGAGGCCGAGGCCGCGATTCAGACCATGTTCGGTGCATGCGGAACATTTTTGGAGTTGCAGAAACTCTGGTTCTTCCAGTTCTGGTTTCCTCTTATGCGATCACGGAAGAGGGGCGCGATCGCGAAGGTCTGATATTGACAATCTTGGTGTTTGTTCTATGTGATCACACGAATGCATCCACGACCGTGAAGCTTGCATGGGCCAGTGAACCGCAAATGTGAGGCCTTTGCCGCGTTTGTAGTGAAGAAAGGGAGGAACTGGGCAGTGGGCGCTTGGATCTATGTGGTCGCGTAGTGGTGCACGCAATCGGGTGGCCCTGGGTGAAGTACTCTCTGCATTCGCCTGGTGCCAACTGTGTTCGCATTGGTCTTTTTCAAAATCGAGGGTTTATGTCATTTTTCTCCATTTGGACTTGAGAGCTCGAATTTAGGCGATATTTTGAGAGATTTCATAGGGATTGTTGGGGTAAGTGTTCTTAACTCGTTTGTGATTAATTTCCACTAGTCTATCTTCGATTTCTTCATCTAATTAAGGATTTGGGATGGAAAATTTGGAAAAAAAGTGTAAAAGTTCTTAGACCAAATTTTTGGGCTTCGAAAGGCTAAATGAGGTCGGATTTGGATAATTATTGTATGGTTGTAGTCAATATCGAATGGGTGTCCAATTTTATAATTTTGGTCGGGTTCCGGGACATTGGTCCGGGGTCCACTTTTTGGGGAGATTTTTCTAATTCTTACTAAAATCATAATTTCATTACTTAGATTCAATTCACATAGTTATATTTATAGTATGTAATTATTTTTTGCTAGATTTGATCCGGCCGGAGTCGGAAAATCGAGGGAAAGGCCTTCTTGTTGATTTAGTGAGCGAGGTTTGAGGTAAGTGACTTGTCTAACCTTGTGCGGGGGAAACTCCCCTTAGGATTTGGTATTTTTGTGATAACTTGTGATATGTGAGGGCCGTGCACGCGAGGTGACGAGTGCGCACAGGGGATAAATGTTGAAATTCTGGTTTTATCTAAGTTGTTTCTTTTTTATGCCTTAACTCAGTTAGTTTAGCATGTATGGTCATCATGTTTAGCCTAATTTCACATGTCTACTTGCTTATCTCTTATTAGTAACTTGTACTGCATGTTTAGTTGAATTACCTGCTTTCTTGATTTTATATTTCTTATTTAAATCTAGGATTCTTTACTTGAAATTGCTATCCTTAAAATATTACGGTTTTAGTTGTTATGTTTTGGTTTTCGTGATTATTGGTGAGATGAATGTTTGCATGAGGTTTCTGTCGTGTCGTCGTGATTATTGATACGCATGCAGTGGTACAATGTCTGGGTGTTGAAACGCATACGGTAAGATTGTGATGACCCAAAGGGACAACTTGAGATTTAAGACTCTATTCTACGCTCGTTAGCCTTAGAAATCTCATTTTTACCTACCTCGATTTGCGTGTGCAGTTTGGGCTAAATTTCAGAAAGCCTTTATGTGGAAAAATTGAAGAAATAATAATTTTGACATTTAAAAATGATTTTAGTTGACTTCGGTCAACGTTTTGAGTAAACGGACCCGTGTTGTGACGGCCTCGTAGGATCCGTAGTAAAATATGTAATCTGGGCGTATGTGTATTGCTAAAAAAGAGTTTCACACGTAAGCCAACTCTTGACAACTCAGTTAGTTATGTGGACACAGGAGAACGCGACAGCTGGATGTGATTCTTTGAAGAGGTACGGAACAAAGAGGCACGGTTCAATAAACCCTCGAGCTCATCAGCCACGGGAAACTCGCTCTAATCGAGACAAGGAAGGGACACGGTCAGAGTGAATCTAGACAGAGTTACGGATAGATTCAGGAATCCCCAATAAAAAGCCCAGACGTTATGTAACCTTCACATAACAGTTACAGTTGCCCTTCGTAACGCCTTATTTATGTCATAATTAATTATTAATGAGCAATTATTGCAAGAACCAAACGTTATATTAAGAAACCTCCTATATAAAGGAAGGAAATATAACTTGTAAGGACATCTGATTTTTGAATACAATCTACTTTGCTTTTCTATATTTCTGCAATATTGTCTACTCTTTTTTTCTCTTTATTTAGTATACTTTCCTTGATTATCAATAACCTGTGTTCATCCTAGAAATAGCTTTGGTGAAAGGATCTAATTCTTTGGTTAAACAAATTGGTTCCGTTATCGGGAATCTGATAATCTTTGTGTACTTTTCAAGAGATATCCTCTGAACTATGTCGAACTCCAATGACAACAACCAGCAAAGGAATGGAACCCCAGTTCCATCACCTTCAAGAACCCCACGTGGTTCAAGGGAACAATCCCTAGAAAGATCCAATAACAACAATGATAATAATGATCAAACGGTAGAACAAGATCGAGTAAAGCAAATGATTGCAGAGTATGTGAGCCAAGCTTTGCAAGAATTTGTGAAGGGATTACCGGCAGCGTTACCTGCACCACCGACACCACCCCCCAATAATACCATCACCATGGAAAATCCTCAATCTGGGTTGGCGAACTCATGAAGGGGAGATACTCCTAATGAATCTCTCGACGCAAGACCAGGTATGACTAATAACTCTGAACTACAAAATTTACTGCTAACCATGCAGAAACAAATGAAGGAGCAGAACGATCGTATCGAACAAATTCCTGGAGTACCGCCTATTATCAAAGGCATTGATGTTGATAGGTATTCTCAACAACCTTGGAAGTCAAGTGCGGCACCCTTGACTATACCCAAGAAGTTTAAAATGCCTGACGTTCCCAAACATGATGGAACAACTAACCCACGTGATCATGTGACTGCTTTCACTACTGGAGTAAAGGGCAACGACTTAACGAAATAAGAGATTGAATCAGTCCTTGTCAAAAAATTTGGGGAAACATTTACCAAAGGAGCCCTAACCTGGTATTCTCTTCTCCCTGAAAATTCTATTGACTCTTTTGCTGAGCTTGCAGATTCATTTATAAAAGCACACTCTGGTGCACAAAAAGTTGAGAAAAGAATGGAAGACATATTCAAAATAAAACAAGGAGACACGGAACTACTCCGTGAGTTTGTAGACAGGTTTCAACGAGAAAGAATGCAATTACACAAGGTGCCTAATAATTGGGCAGCCATGGCATTTGCAAGCAACCTAAACGATAAAATCTTAGAAGCCACGAGACGACTTAAGGAAAGTCTAAGAGAATTCCCCGCTACAACATGGAACGATGTATATGACAGGTATAGTACTAAACTCNCCCAGGTTCGAAAATACTAGGTCAGACTATAGACCACCGGAAGAGACGTAGTCTCATCCTCATCTAGATCTAGAAAAGATCGAGATGAACGACCTAGAGGTAATAACTGAATTGGGGATCATACCTTTAATGTAAGTACTACTGAGCTTGTCTCAATATTGAGGAACATGGGAGACAAGGTTAAGTGGCCCAAAGAGATGCGATCGAATCCAAATAGAAGGAACCCAGATCACTGGTGTGAATTCCATAACGATCATAGGCACAGGACTGCGGATTGCAGATTTTTACAAGGTGAAGTAGAAAATTTATTGAAACAGGGCTATTTATCAGAATTATTTAGTGATAAAGGTAAACATGCATATATGAAGAACAGGCAGGAGCCCCCAAAGCCTCCTTCTCCAATTTTTGTAATAACTGTTATTAATGAAAAATAGTTTCTCCCTTGTATTTACTCGAAAAAACTGTTACCTATGAAAAACAGTTACGAAATACAAGTGTATATCAAATCTGTTAAATAAAAACAATTACAACATGAGTCTTAGACGTTAATCGTAAACACATGTAAAATGTCGTGGAAGTTCAAACAAAAAACTTCCCTTAGAAGCATTTCTAAACATGTGAAAAATTCATATCACTCTATTGCATTACTATGAAGTTGAGACGTCTTCTTCATTAAGCATCAATCAAAAAGTGCCCTATCTTATAAATAAAGACTATCATAAACAAAGGCTTATATTGTGTACAAACACCGTGCCTACTATAAAAAGGTTCGAGCGATTTTAGTATTTTCATGCGAAAGCTTAGAGGTAAAACTAAAAACATCAAAAAGCAAGACATGTAAAAGACTTAAGAGCGAAACAGAAGTTCGAAACAAAAAAGTCATAAATTTCATTCATATCAAAAAGAGCGGCTAAGTAAGAACTAAGTACTAACTAGTACTTAACCGCATATAATAATTACATTTTTGTTCCCCTATGTTGTCAGTTGGGGACTTCAAAGATCCAAATTTAGCCCCGATGGAGCTGGGGACCACCAATCCGCTTAAAAAAACAACAACGAGAACCAATACTTTAATCTTCTTGTGGAGGAGGGATGACCTCTTTATTAACAGGAGGAATGGGAGAAACTTGAGGCGAAGAGGCACGAGTGGTAGAAGTTTCACCATCAGATGGAGAGAGATTAAGACCTTGTTGAGTCTTCTCCATAGCCTCTTTGGTTTTAGCTATTGTAGCGCTAAGGTCAAAACCTTCTTGACTCATCTCTGTCAATGTATCAAGGCGAGAATTCGTATACGCCCAACTTACATCAACAACAGCCGCTTCTTCAAGATCGTTATAATCTTTTGCCCAAATTTGAAGCTCGGCTTTTTACCCATGCTTTTCTGCTTCAGCAGCTTCATGGGCAGCCCTCAGAGGTACGAATGACTCCTCCAAAATTTGGACTCTGTTAAATGCATTACGCAGTTCTTCTTGGGTCCGAGAGAGTGATTGTACGAGCTTGCCAGAATATACCTCCTTCTGCCCTAGCAAATCCTTCAAGTTCCTGATCTCCTCCGAGGCTTGAGACAGTTGTTCAGAAAATGAGGATTCTAGAATGCTCTTATCCTTATCAGCCTGGCTTGAAGAAGCCTTCTCCACCGCCAGTTCCGTTGCCATAATCCTCAGTTGTATTTTCAAGGTATTCCTCTCCTCCTCTAAGGCGTCCATATCAATTCTCAAGCTATCATACTGTGCCCTTAGATTACCAAGATCAGCTTGCAATTCTCTTGTTTCCTGATCCAAATTCGAGATCATCTTCATAAGCTCCATACCGATAAGGTTGATCTACAAGAAGCAAACCAATTAGATATGATAAATTATTTAGACATGGTAAAGTTTACATTTGGAAATAGAATTGCATCGTACCTTCAAGGAGGTATGCACCACTTCATTGGCCCAAGTAAGGTATGGCTAGCTAGCTTGGTTTTCTCCGTGGGACCTATCAAAGGTCTGAGCCATACCTCGGGCTCACCCGTCTTCTTGAAAAGACTTCCCTCAGCTGGAACCACTATCATCACCCTCCGCATCTCCCTGCTGGAAGACCCTACTTCCCTAATGGAAGGCATGGAAGCAGGCACGGATGGGACACCAACAGGCACTGAGGGTTGGGGAACTGAAGAAGTCACGGGCAAAATAGTAGGCACGAAAGATTGAAGAATTAAGGAAACCGCAGGTAAAGATATGGCAGAAACCGTAATAGCTAAAGGATCGGAGAAAACACGAGGAACTGAGGAAACATATTCTCTTAAAGAGTCAGGAAAAACAGTAGCTAAAGGAACATCATCAGGAGCAAGATCAAAACCTTCATGGAACAAGTACTCAACAGAATCATGAACATGGGACTGTGAAACGTTTTCAGAGGTTAAGGGTCTAACTGCAGACACGGAAGGCAATGTCATGGGTGTAGACTCGTCGTCCAAAACCACCCGCCTTCTCCGTGACTTGTGCACCAAAGCACCCTCCTTTTCTTCTTCTTCTTCTTCAGAACGGGACTCACCCACTTTCCTCTTCGAGGAAGATGAACTAACAATAATCTCTTGGGCCTGGGCCAGAGACATCTTTGGAACAGACGAAGCAGACACCCCACGGGCAGAAAACCCTATCAGAAAGGGGAAGATTAAGTGAGAATAAAATAAGGCTCTAGCAAGAAAAGAAGTAAGAAACTTCACTTACCGTGGGTCTTTACATGCCAACCGTACTTCCCAGCGAAGTACTTCCAAGACCTTTATTCTAATGGAGCGACAGACAACAACTTTTCCACCCAGTCACGGATACCGAAGACATTATCAACAGTACCCATGATTGCTGGAAGAAGAAGAAATAGATACGGTGTTAATAAAACATCTCAAAGAAAAACAATATGCGAACAAAAATGTCCTTACGTGCACGATTCCACTTCTCAGAGAAGGGAAGATTCTCTTCACTCACTAAACCAGCAGTGGGAATAACGACATACCGGAGGTACCAACCTCTGTCCTTGTCATCATTAGGGGTTACCAACACTCTCTTACTTCGAGCAGCCAGAGTAAAAACCCCTTGACGTAACAGGACAGGAGAGTAAATATGAATAAGATGGTTGAAAGTAAAAGGAACTGAGGCTAAAGAAGCTAAACTCCTAATACACACGACCACTCGCCACACAAGCGGACCAACTTGTCCCAAACAAATATCGAAGAAACGACAGAACTCGATTATGGCTGGATCAATGGGAGGTCTAAATCCTAGTGTAAAAGGATACGTATAAACAAAAGAATAACCCGTCTTATAAGACGTTATTCTTTGATTACAGTTTGGAACATAAATAGGGAAATCAGACCTCCAAGAACAATCCCTACGAACCAGGGAAATATGGCCCTCAGTAATAAGGGTTGAATACCTCTCAACACTGTCTAAAGAAGAAGACTGGTCTACAAGAAGTGGGTTTTTCCTAGTAAGGACAAATTCAGCGGGAATAATTTCATCAACTTTAGGTTCACGAAGATGATCGTCTTTACCTCTAGATGAAGAACAAGAAGACTTATCCCTAGGAGAAACTAAAGACCTAGCGGAAGGAGGAGAAATTATATAAGAGGAAGAAGAACCTCTAGAAGGAGTAGATCCTAAACTCCTTAATCTACCACCCCTCCGAGTCCTAGTCGAGGCAGAAGAAGGTGTTAAGTTTTCCACATCTATTATTCTTTTAGGCTGATTTGATGAAGACATATTCACAAAGGCAATGGAAAATTCTTTACAAATAGAGGAGACAAGTTATAAAATGTTTCGTGGAAGTAAAGAAAGGAAGAAGGGAATTTATACTTGAAGAAGACCGTCAAAAATGGGAAAAATAATGATGAAAAGTCATAATTAAAGGTGTCACTTCGAGACTGACGCAGATGCAAAAAGCCCTAAAAGGTACTGAGTAAATGCAGAACCAATCCGAGAAGGACACGTGGTATGAGCATTAAATGGAAGTGACAAACGACGCCTATGTTCATAAAAATGCGATGTTTCGAGGCAAAGCGGCGGCAAAATATTCCCCCCATAAATGAGTATCCACTTACCAAATATTAATCGATAAATATATGGTAAGTGGGGGACTATCTGTATTGGTAAAAAAGAGTTTCACACGTAAGACAATTCTTGACAACTCAGCCAGTTATATAGACACAGGAGAACGCGACAACTGGATGTGATTCTTTGAAGAGGTACGGAACAAAGAGGCATGATTCAATAAACCCGCGAGCTCATCAACCACGGGAAACTCGCTCTAATCGATACAAGAAGACACGATCAGAGTGAATCTAGACACAGTTACGGATAGATTCAGGAATCCCCAATAAAAAGCCCAGACGTTATGTAACCTTCACATAACAGTTACAGTTGCCCTTGGTAACGCCTCATTAATGTAATAATTAGTAATTAATGAGAAATTATTGCAAGAACCAAACGTTATATTATGAAACCTCCTATATAAAGGAAGGAAATATAACTTGTAAGGACATCTGATTTTCGAATACAATCTACTTTTCTTTTCTATATTTCTGCAATATTGTCTACCACTTGTTTCTCTTTATTTAGTATTATTTCCTTGATTATCAATAATCCATGTTCATCCTAGAAATATTTTTGGTCAAAGGATCTAATTCTTTGGTTAAACAGTATGCCCGAAATCAGATTCGGAGGTCCCTATCCCAAGTAATGAATTTTTGTTAAAAATTGTTAGTCTGAAAAATCTAATGATTTAAAGAAATTGATTAATGTTTTATCTCGCTGGTATCGGGACCGTATTTGGTTCCAGAGCCCGATATAGGTTTAATATAATATTTAAGCCATGTTTGTAAAATTTGGTGAAAATCAGAGTTTATTTGACGTGATTCGGATGTCCGGTTGAGAAAATAGTAATTTGGAAGTGTTCTTGAGAAATTCATAGGTTTTGGTGCTAAATTCATAGTTCTAGGAGTTATTTTGGTGATTTGATTGCGCGATTTAGTTCGTATGATGTTTTTAGACTTGTGTGTATGTTTGGTTTGGAGCCCCGAGGGATCAGGTGATTTTCGGATAGGCTACGGGGTGTTTTGGAACTTAGAAATTTTGCTGGTGTAGCTGAATTGGTTGCAGGCCTCTGATCTCGAATTTGTGAGATCAGGCATCACAATTGTGAACCCTGTAGGTTCCGCATTTGCGAGCTACTCATCGCAATTGCGAAGAGTACCTGGGCCAAGCAGTCCTCGCATTTGCGAGAAAATCTTCGCATTTGCGAAGTTGGTGGTCTGGGGAAGGGTTCTTCGCATTTGCGAAGATTGTGGTCGAAATTGTGATCACTGTTCCGCATTTGCGATCAAAGTGTTCGTATTTGCGACAGAAGCAGAAATGCGACAGGTTCACATTTGCGATACCTTCCTCGCATTTGCGAGCTTCGGATAGGTCGCAAATCCGACATCTGCAGTTGTGTCAAAGGGACTTAGATGGGATTTTTCATTCATTCTTCAAATTTTCAAAACCTAAACCTCAAGGGGCGATTTTCCAAAGACCAATTCTTCCCCCAAATCATAGGTAAGTGATTCTTAACTCTTTTCTTTCAATCTTTCACTTCTTTTAACAAGATTTCAACCTAGAATCTAGGATTTTTATTGTGGAATTGGGGATTTTGGATAGAAAAGTAGGGATTTCAAAATCTGGGGATTTATACCTCAAATTGAGGTCGGATTCCAAAACCAATTGTATATCAGGGCTCGGGGTGAATGGGTAATCGGGTTTGATCCGACTTTTGGGTTTGGACCAAGCGGGCCCGGGTGTTGACCTTTTCAAATATGAACTAAATTGAACCGTATTTATCATGGATGATCCCTAAGGCTTATTTTGAATCATTTGGTTGGAAATTTGCTAGATATTGTGGGCTCGGAGGCTAATTTGAAAGGCAAGGTTGTGATTGAGTGTTAAGTGATATTTGGATCGAGGTAAGTGTCGTGTCTAACTTTGGGTTGAGGGAATAGGTATTATGTGTTTATTTTCTACGTGTTTGGTTGTTGAATACGATGTATAGGTGAGGTGACGAGCACCTATGCATTGTTGTCGAGTCATAGCATGCGAATGAAATTCTATTCTTGTAAATTTTGTAGTCTTTAATCCTATTATCCATGCTTAGTGTTGTTATTTGAAATGTTGGGTGACTTATATCCGGTTTCACCGAGATCTGATAGCTCTTGAATATTGGTTCAAGGTTGAGATTTATATTTTGATATTAAACATTGATGAAATGCTGGTTTCTTTGTGATATTTCTATCTATCCGTTGTTATTGATTCTGTGATTTTTGAGGAGGAGTGTAAAGCATGAAGGGTGATGCCGTGCATGGATTATTTATATCGTGAGGAAGAGTGTAAAGCACGAAGGGTGATGTCGTGCCATGTTTTGTGAGTGTTAATGCACGAAGGGTGATGTCATGCCATGATTTGTGAGTGATAAAGCACGAAGAGTGATGCCGTGTTATATTATGAGAGGTTTAATGCACGAAGGGTGATGTCGTGTCGTTCTATTTATTTATTTGGTGAGGTTGAGAGTAAAAGCACGAAGGGTGATGCTGTGCAATTTTTCTTTGCTGTTTTAATTGCTTAATTCATTTAAGGATTTCCGTTTAATTATGTCTTATCAATTTCTTTCACTCCTGATATTGTAATACCCCACTATATGTCCCCTTCCCATTATTTTCTACTTTATTTCTTTTAGTACTATTGTTGCCACTGACATGATTATACTGTTCATGTTATATGTGGGTGTCTTATCCTAGCATCGTCACTACTTCGCCGAGGTTAGGCTCGACACTTACCAGTACATGGGGCCGGTTGTACTGATACTGCACTCTGCACTTTCTGTGTAGATCCAGGTATCAGTCCGAGCTGATTCTGAGATCATAGCTGACTTCTACGTAGGAGACCCGAGGTAGATCTGCCGACGTCCGCAGATTCCTGGAGTCCCATCCTATATGCTCATTTGCTTTTTCCTTTAGTTCATAAACAATCGTATATTTTTCTTTCAGCCAAATACTTGTAGTAAATTCTTACTAGTTCGTGAGTTGTGACTCCAGATCATGGGTAGTTAGACATATAGATATCATATGCGCAATGTTATTATGAAAATTTTGTCTCTTTATTAAAGTATCATAGGTTGAATTGTAGCGAATCTCCGTAAATATTTATGATTTCTATGTTGTAAATCTCTAATGTTGGCTTGCCTAGCAAGTGCAGCGTTAGGCGCATCACGGTCTCGGCGATGGAAATTCGGGTCGTGACAAAGATAAGGTGGGCTTGATACGCGTCGTTAGTAGGGGAACTACTATAAGTCATGCGGTGAGATAAGGTTCGCTAAAACGCGGGATGCTATTTATTTTTAAAACAAACGATAAAGGCTCCCGCGATGATATGAGGAAAGATTTTGAGATATTTACTTTTGGGACTACGAGGCAGATCTCGGGGGTGCCCCTGTTGATTTCCTCTATTTGTTGTATTGTTGTTGGTGTTGTTATTTCCTTAACTTGTAAATTTTGCTTTTCGTTCATGTTGTATTGGTCTTTCTTTGATTCCGTGTTATTACCTTCCGTAAATTCTCATTGTTTCACTTCTCTTTTATTTCATTATATTATTATATCTTCTGTCTTTTTTCGTATTATTCCAGTAGTGCCCTGACCTGACCTCGTCACTACTCTACCGAGGTTAGGCTTAGCACTTACTGGGTACCATTGTGGTGTACTCATACTACGCTTCGGCACATCTTTTGTGCAGATCTAGGTATTGCCTATTAGACCAGTTATCAATGAGCTAGTCCGTACGTGGAGACTTCAAGGTACATCTGCCAGCGTTCGCAGACATTAGAGTCCCCCTCTATCTTTATTATGTTTATTCCTTATTCTCATTAGACTCTGACGTATAGGTATCTTTAGCATTTCTCTTTAGAGCTTGTGATCTATATCTACCAGGTTTTGGGACTTGTTCATACCTAAGTTGCAGTTTTATTTATTACAGTTGTTGACGTTTTGAGTTTAAGCTTAATATTTCAGATATTCCGCATACTTGTTAGGCTTACCTAGTCTTAGAGACTAGGTGCCGTCACGACATCCTACGGAGAGAAATTGGGGTTGTGACATTCATTTACTAAAATAAGTAGTAATTGATAATTATTGAAGTACTAGAACAAATAACATAAGAAAATATACTACATATTCCCCAATCATAAACTCCAAGTAGTTTATTCTTTGTCACTCTCCAATTGTATAAAATTTTAGTTTATCGTTATAAAGTTCAAAAAAAGAAAAAATGCATAAGTTGCACTTTAAACTTAGTCTCAAAAAGTCATTTATACACTTTAACTTTGCAGGTGACTTATCATCCTCTATTCTTATTTAAAGTGAATTTATTTACTCCTTAAAATGTCATAACCAAATCCAATCCAATTGTGTTTTACATAGAGCGAGTTTTTAAGTATCTCGGGTCTATTATCCAAGGTAAGAGGGAGATTGACGAAGATGTTGCACATCGTGTCGGAGCAGGATGGATGAAGTGGAGGCTCGCTCCCAGTGTTTTATGTGATAAGAATGTGCCGCCAAGACTTAAGGGTAAGTTTTATAGAGTGGTGGTTCGACCGGCTATGTTGTATGGGGCTGAGTGTTGGCCAGTCAAGAACTCCCACGTGCAGAAGATGAAAGTAGCAGAGATGAGGATGTTGAGATGGATGTGTGGGTGTACCAGGAGAGATAAGATCAAGAATGACGTTATCTGAGGAGGCATTCTTCATAGAGAAGAGCCCTGAGAAATTTTACGATAACTGAAGAGGGAATGCGGCATTACTACTTTTATAAGACTATATACTTGGAAGGCATTCCCAGTTCGCCATAACACAGTCTTAGGGTCATTACGAGCTGGACTCGTAGCGAGCTATCGCTTGTCCTATCATCCGCGATGAGCTTCTTTCATTCGTCAGTATGGGGTAGGTAGGGTCCTTTACTCGTATGCTTGGCATTACTATAGTCGCACCAGTCCTCCTTCCTTTTTAGTGCACATGAAACGGAAACCCTAATAGAGACTACCCACACGGTGATCAAAACTCTTCCTTCTCTGCTTCACTGTCAATTGATTGGCGCANTCGAGGTCGGCTTGGTGACCGAGGGCTTGCGTGGAGGCGGCATTGCGACCACGGGCTTGGACGTCACTTCAATATTTCTCTGCTTTTTTGAGGCCCGAGTGAAGGAATATATGTCGAACGGATTCACAATAAACAAAGGTGATTGAAAAACATAAAAAAAGAAAGGGGGCTTACTCGTGACGATGTCGGGCAAGGTGTCATAGAAAGATGTTTGGGGTAGTGGCTGTAAGTTCGAAGGCTTTTGTCTTATTCGAGTGAGGATGTGAATAAGTAGAAAAGGAAATAATTAGGCTTTGAACTTACCTTCTCTGGATGGAAGGGGTGACCAAGTTGAGGTTGAGTAAGGGGGGCGGAGCTTGAAGAAGACAAGGCAGCCGAGGTAGATGGGCGAAAGAGAGAAGAGGGTTTGGCCCCATATCCCAAAACTCTCATTCAAAGGCGTAAATGGGTTTCATCTAGGTTAGTTAACGAAAGGGTAAGGTGAGGCTGGAATGAGATATAGTAAGTGTGCCACGAGTGCTCCCTTCTAAGGCTTTTTCTTCTCTCTAATAATGAGAAAAGAGTGGGAGTAGCCTCCGTGGAGGACAATATGTGGGAGTCGAGGCTAAGATGGTTCGGACATGTTAAGAGAAGAAGAATTGATGCTCCTGTTAGGAGGTGTGAGAGGTTTGCCATGGCGAGTTTGAGAAGAGGTCGAGGTAGGCCTAAGAAGTACTGGGGAGAGGTGATTAGACAGGACACGACGCTGCTTCAGCTTACTGAGGACATGACCCTTGATAGGAGGGTGTGGAGGTCGAGGATTAAGGTAGAAGGTTAGTGGTACTTTTTAGTTGCTCACCGATAGTCTTAGTAGTACGCATGTCCCTTCATATTCTTATATTTTTATTACATTATGTGGTTTTGCTCATCTCAGGTATTGTATTCCCTGTTACTATTATTTGGTACTACTTATCCTTTATCTCTCTCTTTTTCTTTTATCCTTCCTCTTTCTTCCTTTCTTTCTTTCCTCTTCTTCTTTTTATCCTTCCTGAGCCGAGGGTCTATTGGAAATAGAATCTCTACCTGTTAGGTAGGGGTAAGGTCTGCGTACAGACTACCCTCCCTAAACCCCACCTGGTGGGAACATACTGGGCTTGTTGTTGTTAACCACTACAACACCTACCCACCCCATCTTTTCCTTATCTTCTTCCTCCAGTCTTTTTTCCAGTGAAGTTTTAAAGAAAATGAACTGCAAGCTTAAAATATAGTTTACACAGCCTCAAATAGCGTCGGGCAGCTAAGTTGGTATGGAAAAACTGCTGCGCCGCGGGAAATCCTTCTCTATACAAGTTCTCGGACGAGGTTTTTGAACATAAAAATTTGAGTACATTTGAGAGGAAAAAGATCCCTATGTCCTACCTTGAGAGTTTGGCATTCTAAACTCTATAGCATTTGATCAAAACACATAAATGAAACAAAACTGGCATTGCACCAGCTCCAAAACTATCATGGAGGATCGAATTGGATTTCTGAGGCTTTCAATTATCTGACTCGAAAAGCTGCCAATTCCAATCTATCCAAATGTAGTAACCCTCTAATTTGTCTCGGTAATGCTTCAGAATTTGAGGTAGTGATGTGTTGTTGTGTGTGTGGCTAATGGCGGCTAATCTATCAGCAACTCTGTAGCAATGCTTCACGGTCACCTTCTTTTCCTCCACAATTTCTTTGATCTTGTTCACTATTTGTAGGAGCCTCCATGGTGTATTTGCTTCCTCCTTTACTGAACACATGAATACTTTAGAATCTGCTTCTAAAATCATTTCATTTATTCCCATTGCAACAACTTTTTGTAATCCAATTAGCATAGCTTAGCCTTCCGTCCAATTACTAGTACCAGGTCCCAAATATATAGAGTATGTGAGGATGAGTTTTCCCTCAGTATCTCGAATAGAACCACCAGCCCTACAATATCCCTCCACACAACTACCATCACTATTGATTTTCCATACTAGAGGTGGTGGTTTTCCTATTTGAAAATCTTATATATTTTGTGATTTATAGGAAATTTCAACATACTCTGAATTCTCTCCTAGTTAGTATTACTTCCTAGTCTTTTAAATTTTTGTTTGACTAACTGGGTGGTATTTTGAGAAATAAAACCAATCCATCTTTTGCTACAAAAGCTTGCAATTGTGTTCTTTGATCTGTATGTCCATTACTTCTTCAGTAGATAAATCAAAAGTGTTCCTCTCCATCAAATTCCAAAGGGTCCACAAAAAATTGACCACACCTTTTGTGCAAAATCTCCTTAGCAGAAGAGGTGTTCAACAGTTTCAGCTCCTGGTGTGGTGCAACAACAACATTGTACACGGTCAAAATCGTATGCCCCAATTTTGTAGGCTCGAGAGGTCACATCGAGGGTTGAGGTCAAAATCATATCCCCAATGTTGTGGGCTCAAGAGGTCACATCGAGGATTGAGGTTCGATAGAGGCCAAGCTCGGTCTCGAAGGAAAAATAAGAGGCTCGTAGAGCTAAGTACCGAAGATCATCGGAGCCGAGTACGATCACTGCCAAAATAGTACCGTTGTAGGTCTCTTACGGAAGGACAAAGATTCTCGCCATGTTCCCAAGATCATGGCGTAAATTTCGGAATAGATTTGTACAAATTAGTACAATCCGTACTAGGTGGTTATACAATTGTCCCAATAATATTCTTTATTGTAAATAGAAATGTACCTTATTCAGGGTTTCCCTCCTATATAAAGGGACCCCAATCATTTGTAAAGGTTATATAATCATTGGCAAAGAATATACTCTCTACTTTTCGCTCATTATTTATCATAATTGTCCTTTAAACTTTATTATTGCTTTATCACTCTTGATTCACCTCGAGGTTACTACTGCTTAAGTAACACTTGTTTGGTTCTACTCCTTTCATTTACATCTTATATTACTTTCTTATTAATTGGTATTGAACTAGATCACATATCTTTAAAACCTCATTATAGATTTAAATTGTTACTCCGTTTTTAGAGTAAACAATATTACTTGCTTATTAATTGGTATTGAACTAGATCACATATCTTTAAAACCTCATTATAAATTTAAATTGTTATTCAGTTTTTAGGGTAAACAAACAATGAGCTACCACTGTAATTCCCATTCTCACCAACCTTTCATCTATAGGTAATCTCCTAGTCAAGGCTCTCCATGTGATGAATGCCATCTTGAAGGGAATATCTTTATGCCAGATCTGGGAGTGTGTGTCAACTGTCTCCTTCTTGTAGGTGTTCGATCGAAGGCATCGAGGCATCCTTCAACCCGAAGACCTTAGGTTTTAAATCATGCGTTGCACTCTTTTTCCCTTAGATCGGGTTTTATCCTAAATGGATTTTTCCGGCAAGGTTTTTAACGAGGCAACATTTATATGCTACCTAATGAGAATTCAACAAGTATTCAAGGCTTCTTTTCAATCAACCTCGAATACTGGGGTGCATCACCCTCAGAGGTTGTATTTTCTAGGAAAATACTTCATGCCAAAAAGGGCCTCGATAGGAAAACTTTGTAATGGGCCAAACGGTCAAATGAATCGTGTACATGTAGAATAGTCTAGCCTCCGACGGCAAAGCATGTACGCATGTATCAATTATTCAAATAAGAACCCTTGTTATATCAAAACACTTTGTGTCTCAAAGAAGTCTACAATTATACGAGCTTCATACTTATAATTCTACAAGAAACGACTCAAGAGTCAGAACGCAAATGCTTCAAATATTCGGGGGCTGTCATCGACAGTCAACACATACCGAATCATCGAAAGCTCGAACTCATAAGACCTCTAAGAGGCATCCCCTCGATATAAAGGCCATGGCCACCATACTCGGGGACTAATCTTTCAAACAAATTCGACAGGTTATCGGGAAACAAGTCCAAGAGACATACCCAAAGGCTATGGCCATATTAAAGACTACGGTCATATGAAAAGGCTACTACCGGAATAATGCGGCTCGGAGACAACCGAATTTCGCCATAAAATTAAAGGTCTTCAAACACTTTGAAAAACCGGTTAAATCAGGCTACCCTCGGCAAAAGCAAATGATAAAGGGCTTTGATAAAACCAGCCCTCGAATAATTTAGAGGCTTCGATAACATCAGCCTTCGAAAAAACCTCAAGAAGTAGTCAATTATCGTTACACAACAAATTACAAACGAGGTTCCAATCGATTTAACCTTCCAAAAACCCAACGGGTACAAAAAAACACATGCTAAGGCATACCAAAATATTTCACTTAGTCTTTTAGCCGAAAACAGGGAAAAATTATAGTTGTTTTAGAGGACAAGTTGGCACTACCTAAAGAGCCTAAGGGCCGACCTAAAAGAGTCTAACGGCCAATACTAAAGAGCATTAGGGCCGAAGCATACGGAGTTCGAGACCTTGCTCTCACTCAGCTCGGACTCAAGAGTCCCATCATCCCAAGCTCGTACCAAATTGACGTAAACATAGCTCGAGGTATTCTATTATAAGTTTGAATATCGCCCATTTATCACTAAAAACCTAAGGGTTGTTATATTCAGAATCCGAGGCAATGCTCACTTGATCATTGAAGTTATCAAAATTTTCCACAAGATAAAGACAAAACAGAATTCAACGTACATCGAATATGAAGCAAAGAGGTTCTTTATATTCATAAGAGATGTTTACAAAATATATTTACAACACCCACGAGGGGTCCTTACATAAAAACACAAAACAAAAAGAACCTAATCTATTTCGGGGCTACATTCTCGGAGGCAACATCCCCTGGAACTGTATCCGCGGTAGCTCTATCTTCAGAGATCTCTTTCTACTTGGGGACTTCATATTCGTCTCCCTCGCTCTCGGAGCCGCTAGCGTAGCCCTCATCATCAGAGAGCGAAGCAGCTACCTCTTCCTCCAAAATTTTTTCCTTTTCAATGTCGGTCGGAGGTCGAAGCCTCGAGCATGAACCTCCTCGATAGTTTGTCTCCTGGACTCCAGCCTAGCATGGTTGAGGGCACATGATAACTTAAGCTCGGCCACAGTATATATATCCTATGCTCGAGAATTAGCAGCAGTGGCATCAGCTTGATACAAAGACACGAATGCATCAACCTTGGATTTGGCTTTAGCAAGCTCAGCGGCCGATTTAGCTTCGAGCTCCTCAATTTTTTAGCCACGGGCCAAGCTTTCCTCCTTTGCATTCTTGAAGTTGGCGTTTGATTGAAGATTGTTCCTCCCCAAGGGTATCTTTCTCCGAGGCGAGACGGTCCATGTGTTGTCTCCACCCTAGGGTCTCGACCTTCTTCGCCCTAAGCTCTTCTCGAAGCTGCTCCACCAGCTCACCCTTTTTCTGAATCTGCAAAGTTGAAGTATTAGTCACCTAATTGAATAAAGTCATAATAAATCCTCGAAAGCTGTGTTACATGTTCAATAAGCTCGGTCTGTTTTTGATGAGCCTTCACCAACTCGACTCAGAGATCCCTGACCTCCTCCTCTTTCTGTACATAGAGGCGCTTAAGGCCATCCCTCTCTTTCAGCAGCTTCTTAAGCTCGGTTTCACATCAGGCTAGCTCGGCCCGAGATTTGGAAAATGCTTGATTGCAAAGCGTCACAGCCTTCTCACAAAGAAAATGAGTCAGGCTTAGGAGGGCAAAAATCAAACTCGAAATGTAGTTATAAGGACAAAGCTTACCTGTTTGCGAAGCTTTTCGCCCTCATCAAAAATGAATGAGGCATAAAAATCGGGGCCCTCCTCGATTCCCGCAAGGTCCTCCAGAAAGATGTCATTCTCCCCGTGGGACGTTCCCACATCCGGAGTCTTCATGGCCCGAGCATCCCATATTTTCCCCTCAGAGAACACCGGGCCCGTCGGAGAGTCGTCCACATTCATTACCCCGAATGAATCACTCGGGGAATTATCCTGTCTTTGGAGGGCCTTGGAGTTAGGCTCTCCGAGTTCATCATCCAAGGGACCCCCCCCCCCCCCCCCCCCCGATGCGCACTCTTGTCACTTGATGGCTCGCGGACTCTACTCGAGCTCCCCTCAGAAATTTCTTCGGCTAGAGATCAAACCGCATCTGTCACCATCGGTTCAGCGGCTTTCGAAGCATCAGTGCTTCCTCTTTTCTGAGCTACCAACGGGCAGCCATCATCTTCGCCATCTACACTGTCTCTCTCTTCGTTCTCAGCACGGAGACGTTCGGCCGTTTCCGGAGATAAGACCACGGTATCGGCCTTGGGCTTTAGAAGCTGGCTTTTCCTTGGCTTCGGGGAGCTTGCAGGCGACCCCCTCTTCCTTTTCTTCTCCTTAACAGGTTTTGGTATTTCTTCTTCACCTGGCGAGAGTGGCCGCATAGCAACAGCGTCTCTGAGGCCTGCATAAAAATAAAAGTAAGTATTTCACTAAGGAACATAAATGTACAAATAATAAAACTCACCATGGTTTTTAGCCTCCCATCGACCTTTGGCCAAGTCACGCCAGCGGCACTCGGCATATGAAGAAGTAGAGGCCAGTTGCCGAACCCAGCTCGGGAGGTCCGGAACCGCACCAGGAAAATAAGGGACAGCTGCATCATTATAAAGAGATTAGTTTAAGAAAGAGCAGGAACAACGAAGTATTAAATCATCATCGATAAACCAGTACTTACGTTTCCTGTTCCACTCCCGGGGAATGGCATCCTCTCAGCAGGAATCGGGCCCGAGGTCCTGATTCGGACAAGTCGGCTCATCCATCCTCAGTCCCTGTCCTCATCGATGCTGGAGAAGAAAGATTTTGAGGATCGACGTTGCAGCTTTATCAGGCCACCTCGATAAAGACGAGGGCTGTATAGCCTGATCAGATGGTCGAGGGTGAAAGACATCCCCTCGACCTTGCTCGAGAAGTATAGAATTAGATTGACGATTCGCCAAAAGGAGGGGTAAATCTGACCAAGCGTCACTTGGTATTGTTGGAAAAAGTCGAGAATGATTGGGTCTATGGGGCCAGAGAAGGATCTACAGGACCTAGTGTGAATGGATAGGTATACATACTCAAGTACCCTTCTTTATGAGTAGTAATATCCTCTTCGGGGGAAGGGATCACCACGTCTTTATTCTCCCAATGGCAATCTGCCTTCACCTACTTTAGTTCGACTTAAGTTATCAAGCTGATATACTGAGACATAGGTTCACATCGACCCGGGACTGAAGCAGGTTTGTCGATTTTAAAATCAGAAGTTGTTTCACAAGGCCCGGGAATACACTCTTCGATACGAGGTGGTACCACTGTTTTGCTTTTGGATTGGCGTGATGATGAAGAGTCTTTCTATTTCTGAGGAACTATCTTAGAAGTTTTGGCCACTGTTTTTCTTGAATTAGAAGAAGAAAAGAAATTGGTGATGAAATAGGCACAATTTGAAGAGAATGGTGAGCTCATAGATTGAAGTAGTTAGTGAAGTTCTATGAAAGCTTTGAGAAGTAAATGTTTAAGTAAAGCTTTCAAAGTGAAGGAGTTGGCCTATTTATAGAAGTCACTCAAGCGTGTTAAAGAAGCCAAACAACTGACCAATCAGTCGTTTTCAATTAATGGCCTTTGAAAAGCTGTGCAAACGCGACCTTTCAGTCACACTAGTTGCTGACATCACGAGATTGACATCATGATTGGGGCATCGAAGGGTCGAGAATCAAATTGTTTCTTGTCATTTCATTCTAAGAAACGCGGGGACTATCTGTACACGGTCAAAATCATATACCCCGATTCTGTAAGCTCCAGAGGTCACATCGAGGGTTGAGTCAAAATCATATGCCCCAATTTTGTAGGCTCGGAAGGTCACATTGAGGATTGAGGTTCGATAAAGACCAAGCTAGGGCTCGAAGGCAAAATAAGAGGCCCATAGACCTAAGTGCCAAAGATCATCAGAGCCGAGTACTATCACTGCCAAAATAGTATCGTTGTAGTTCTGTTACGGAAATACACAGATTCTCTCCACGTCCCCAAGATCATGACATAAATTCCGAAATAGATTTGTATGAATAAGTACGAACCGTACTAGGCGGTTATACAGCTGTCCCAATAATTTTCTTTACTGTAAATAGAAATGTACCTTATTCAGGGTTTTCCTACTATATAAAGAGACCCCAATCATTTGTAAAGATCATCTAATCATCGGCAAAGAATATACTCTCTAATTTTTGCTCATTGTTCATATGAATTGTCCTTTAAACTTTATTATTGCTTTATTGCTCTTGATTCACCTCGAGGTCACCAAGATCGAGGTCACTACTTTTAAGTAACACTAGTTTGGTTCATTTACATCTTATATTACTTGCTTATTAATTGGTATTGAATTAGATCACATATCTTTAAAACCTCATTATAAATTTAAATTGTTACTCGGTTTTTAGGATAAATAATATTACTTGCTTATTAATTGGTATTGAACTAGATCACATATCTTTAAAACCTCATTATAAATTTAAATTGCTACTCAGTTTTTAGGGTAAACAAACAATGAGCTACCACTGTAATTCCCATTCTCACCAACCTCTCATCTATAGGTAATCTCCTAGTTAAGGCTCTCCATGTGATGAATGTCATCTTGAAGGGAATATCTTTATGCCAGATCTGGGAGTGTGTGTCAACTGTCTCCTTCTTGTTTCTCCATATATCCCATGTAGATCGAGTTCTACCTTCTTCCTTTTGTTTTTATCATTCATGATGAATTTTGTTGTTGTTATTATGAAAACAATTATGAGTAGCTAAATTATTTAGTCTAGGGTTTTGATGGAACCTGTTGAAGGATGAACTTCTTGTTGTGTTAATATAGTTTGCCCAATTTAATCTCTGTTTGTTCAACTACGTTTCTGTTGTAGTTAATTGATAGGATCCTCAATTAGTTGTGCCTATTTAGTATGTATTACTCGAGAGAGAGTGCATATTTAGGTAGTTGTTGAACAACACCACTCCCAAAGTATATGAGGAATCAATAACCGAGGGTCTAAAGGTGGGATTAGGGATAACAAAACCTTGGGTGCGATCTAAGTGAGCTGTAATAAAAGCCAGCTAGCGTAACTCGGGGGAGTGCGTCTAGTAAATTATCGTAATTACTCGGGAGAGATTTACGGTAGTAAGATTGCTCATGATCGATAGAGAAGATTAGGCAAATCTATATGACACTTAACAGGAAGGGATTCCACCAATAGTGGAAATCACAACCTTAGATCCTTCTCTTATTTGTTTACAACTCAGTCATAGTTAGCTCTTAGTTTAATTAATTTTATTCAGTCATAGTTAGTAGAAATATTACCAATTGTTATTCAAAAAATCTAGGAAGTTGATTACGGAGAATTCAATGAGCCTGGCAAAAATTAATTGATAGGTTAATTCCCTGTGGGATTCGACTCTGGGCTAAATACCCAGATTATATTTGCAACGACCGCTTTGTCCTTTTTATAAGGCATAGTTGGGCGTGCTCATTTACATTTCCTAGACTTGTAATATTAAGGGAATTGTGTCAGAATCTATGTTTCCTTTAGTCGCTCATGACTGTTGACTCCGGGTTTTGGGATATTGTTTAGATGTTTTTCTTTAATTATTCATACTTGTGAAATGTTAAGAATACAAAGTTATGATAAATTGAACGGTTTTGAATTTAATGAACTTCCTTTTCGATCCATACATTGAAATTTTAATGTTTCCTAACTTGGTTGTACAGGTGCATGCCTAGAAACTCATCGAGAACTGGTGAAGTGTTTGAAGCATTATCAGATCCCGAGAAAGTTTTCAAGGCCTTGAATCGGGCCAACCGGAAAAGCAAACAACAACAATCAACTGAACAACCTGAACCAGACATGGCAGAGCTGGAGAACAACAGAAATAATAATGGGGATAACGTGGTAGACCCAGCTGCGCAGATAGTGGCGCCTCTTGTGCCAGAGGCTACTCTATATGACTGGGCACAACCCACAGCAGATAATTTGGCCACAGCGATAGTAGTCCCGCAGATACAGACTGAATCTTTTCAAATCACAAACAACATCCTGCACTTGTTGCAAAATAAGGGACTATTTTGCGGGTCATACATTGAAGATCCTCAACAGAACTTGAATAATTTCCTGTCAATCTGCGAAACTCAAAGGCAGCCCAACGTGACTCAGGAAGCAATTAAGTTGTTGTTGTTTCCATTCTCAGTGACAGGAGCAGCCCAGACTTGGGTAAATTCACTCCCTATCAATTGCATCACTACATGGGAGGAATTAGTCAAGCAATTTGTGAACAAGTTTCATCCACCAAACAAGACTGCTCAGCTGATGAAATTTTGAGCTTCAGACAGAAACCAACGGAAACATTGCAAGAAACATGGGAACGATTCAAAGGGATGTTGGTCATATGTCCGCACCACGGTATTCCAGAGCAGATGTTGGGGCAGCGGTTTTACATGGGTCTGGCAGATAGCGTGAAGGCTAATGTTGATGCTTCAGCTGGTGGAGCATTCTTGAGCAAATCATGGAGAGAAAGCCAGATCATGCTTGACAAGATGGCACAGAATTCGGGGTGGACAACCAGGAATGCACCCATCACTCCAGTAGTTCACTCAGTGGCCTTAGATCCAGCCAACACTCTTGTTGAAAATATGGCCACCTTAATGACACAAATGATCATACTCACCAAAAAGGTGGAAGAGTTAGGACAGAAGCAGCAGGTGCACATTGTAGACACAACCAATGGGGGCTTATGCACATCTTGCATTAGTCAGCCAATTGGTAGCCAGTGGAATGCTGAAAGTGATCACCATCACTACCCTGAGAACATGAATTATGTGTCTAATTATGGGGGCCAGAGATAGCGTGTTCAGAATTGGGGCCAGCAGAATCAGCCATACAGGCCAGTCCAGCCGCAGCACAACAATGGGAATATAGGAGCCATGTGACCTCATGGTTATGTGGCACCCTACCAAAGGCCACAGGGGTACAACAACCAAAATCATCAGTAGGGTTATCATCCTCTTCAGCAGCAACATGGTGGGAGACAGGAAGATGGGTTTGCTAGACTCGAGGCAATGATGCAGCAGGTTGTTGGGTCAAATGCAAAAAATAATGAAAGATTAAATGCACATGAGTCAGCCATAAAAAACATGGAAGTGCAATTGGGTCAAATTTCGATGTCATTGAATAATCGTCCTCATGGGACATTACCTGCAGACACTCAGGTAAATCCAAAAGATCAGGGACCAAAGAAGCTGATGGCAGTGAGTCTACGTAATGGCAGAGACCTAGAGTTGGAGCAAGAGAGGGCTCGAGAAAGCATACAGGCTGAGACACTTGTACCAGTGCCCATTGAGCTAGATAATTCAGCAAGACTGACAGAGGTGACAGTGCAACCTGCCCAGGAAGAAACCAACACACAGATTGAGGCTGAGAAAGAAGCTGAGACAGCCCAGGAATCGGTAGTAGAGGTAGTGTCTAACAAAGAGAAAACCCAAATAATTGGGAAGAAGAGACCTCTAGCACCATTCCCACAGAGGCTGGCCAAGGACCAGAAAGATGAGCAATACAAGAAGTTCTTGGAGATGTTGAAATAAATTCAGGTAAATATTCCATTGATTGATGCTTTGAAGGAGATGCTTGGTTATGAAAAAATGATGAAGGACTTGATATCCTGGAAATTCGACTTCCAAGACTTGGACACAATGACTCTAACTCAGACCTGCAGTGTTGTTGTGACTAGACCAGTTGTTGAAAAGTTGTCCGATCCAGGGAGTTTCACAATTCCCTGCACCATTGGTAACTTTGCATTTTCCAAGGCACTCTGTGATTTGGGGGCCAGCATTAATCTTATGCCACTGGCTATCTATAAGAGGTTGGGGATTGAAAGAGCTAGACCGATGTCTATGTTGTTGCAGATGGCCAACAGAGCTGTGAAAAGGCCCTCAGGTATTCTGGATGACGTGTTGGTGCAGGTAGAGAAATTTGTGTTCCCTACAGATTTTGTAATTCTTGAATGTAGGGTGGATGAAGAAATTCCCATAATTTTGGGAAGGCCGTTCTTGGCCACAGAGCGAGGTCTCATTGATTGTGAAACTGGGGAGCTCAAGATGAGGTTGAACAATGAGGAGATAACATTCAACGTGCAGAAATCTATGAGGTGACCAAGTGAATTCGCTAATTGTTCTCTTATTGATGTCGTGGATGTAATCCTGGAAGAGGCTGATGAGACCTTGACTATTGAGGATCCTCTTGCTGCATGTCTATGAATTTAGATAAGGTGAATGGGGAAGAATTGGCAGAATGGGTGCTGGCTCTTGAGGGCAAAGGCTTTTGGAAGAGATCACTTGAATTTGAGCCCCTGCACTTAGAAAAAAGAGAAACCCCTCCAACCAAGCCATCCATATAAGAACCACCAAAGCTGGAGTTGAAGCCACTGCCCGCCCATTTCAGGTATGCGTTCCTAGGACCTAACTCCACATTACCTGTTATTATCTCATCTAGCTTGTTAGATGTGCAGGCACAACAGCTTTTGCAGGTACTCACAGAGTGCAAGACTGCCATTGGGTGGACCATGGAAGACATTAAGGGGATCATCCCGGCATATTGTATGCATAAAATTCTGCTGGAAGAGGGGCACAAACCTTCCAGGGAACACCAAAGAAGGCTGAACCCCAATATGAAGGAAGTGGTGAAGAAGGAGATTATTAAGTGGTTAGATGCAGGAATCATTTTCCCCATCTCTGACAGCAAATGGGTTAGCCCGGTGCAATGTGTTCCTAAGAAGGGTGGTATGATGGTGGTAAAAAATGATAACAATGAGCTGATCTCTACAAGAACCGTCACAGGTTGGAGAATTTGTATGGACTATAGGAAATTGAATCTGGCCACCCAGAAAGATCACTTCCCACTTCCCTTCATTAATCAGATGCTTGACAGACTGGCAGGGAGTTCCCATTTTTGTTTTCTGGATGGGTACTCAGGGTACAACCAAATCTCCATTGCACTAGAGGACAGAGAGAAGACCTCGTTCACATGTCCATATGGGATTTTTGCCTTCCGGATGATGTCCTTTGGCCTATGAAATACACCCGCCACATTCCAAAGGTGCATGATGGCCATATCTACTGACATGGTCGAATATATAATGGAGGTGTTCATGGATGATTTCTCAGTGGGAGGAAACTCATTTGATGAGTGCCTTACAAATCTGACCCGAGTGTTGAAAAGGTGTATTGAGACTAACCTTGTACTCAATTGGGAAAAGTGCCATTTCATGGTACAAGAAGGTATAGTCTTGGGACACCTAGTATCAAGCAAGGGAATCGAGGTGGATCAGGTGAAAGTCGATGTGATAGCAAAGTTTCCACCTCCCACATCGGTAAAAGCAACCAGGAGCTTCCTCGGGCATTTCGGTTTCTACCGGAGATTCATCAAAGACTTCTCAAAAATTTCCAACCCTCTGTGTAAGTTGTTATAAAAAGATCACCCTTTCGTATTTTCTGATGATTGCTTGGTAGCATTCGAGGACTTGAAGAAGAGGCTAGTCACAGCACCCATCATTGTTGCCCCCAACTAGGAGCAATCATTTGAACTCATGTGTGACTCCAGTGACTATGCATTGGGAGCAGTGCTAGGACAGCGGAAAGACAAGATAATGCACCTAATTTACTACGCAATTAGAACGTTAAGTGGAGCCCAGCTGAACTACACTGTGACTGAAAAGGAGATGCTGGTGTTGGTGTTCGCATTCGACAAGTTCAGATCATACATGATTGGCTCTAAGGTAATTGTATATACTGATCATGCTGCTCTCAGGTACCTGATTTAAAAGAAGGATTCCAAACCGCACCTTATTCGTTGGGTGTTGCTATTTCAAGAGTTCGACCTGGAGATTCGTGGCCGTAAGGGCACGGTAAACCAAGTCGTTGATCATCTATCGCGAATTGAAGGAGCTAAAAACTCAGTTGAGGAAGAGGATATTTAGAAACCTTTCCAAATGAGAAGCTACTCACTACAAGCCTTGAGGAAGTGCCATGGTATGTAGACATTGCAAATTACCAGGCAAGTGGTATAGTCCCCTATGACCGAACTCTATGCAAAAGAAAAAATTTTACCGTGACTGCTACATGTATTACTGGGAGGAACCTTATTTGTTTAGAATTTTTGTTGACAATATGATCCGGAGGTGTGTCCCCAAGATAGAACAATCTTCTGTTTTGCAGGCATGTCACGCATCGGCATATGGCGTACATTTTGGAGGAGTCAAGACGGCAGCAAAAGTTCTAGAAGTCGGGTTCTACTAGCCAACCGTGTTTAAGGATGCACATCAATGGGTGAAGGTTGTGATGAATGTCAGCGAACCAGGAACATCTCTCGTCACCATGAGATGCCCATGAACCCAATTCAAGAGGTTGAAGTGTTCGATGTGTGGGGGATAGACTTCATGGGCCCCTTCGTTAGCTCATATGGCAATAAGTACATACTTGTTGCTATAGATTATGTGTCCAAATGGGTGGAATCTGCAGCTCTCCCCACCAATGATGCAAGGGTGGTGGTTTGGTTTTTGAAGAAGAATATATTCACCCGTTTCGGGATCCCGAGAGCCATTATTAGTGACGGAGGCACTCACTTCTGCAATCGAGCCTTCGAGAAATTGCTAGCAAAGTACGATGTGCGCCACAAAGTGGCAACCCCATACCATCCTCAGACCAGTGGACAGGTCAAAGTGTCGAATAGAGAAATAAAGAGTGTGCTGACTAAAACTGTGAACGCCACAAGAACTGATTGGGCGAAAAATCTAGATGATGCACTTTGGGCCTATAGAACCGCTTTCAAAACACCAACTGGTATGTCACCATACAAGTTGGTGTTAGGGAAGGCTTGTCACTTGCCAGTGGAACTAGAACATAGAGCGTGGTGGGAATTGAAACAGCTAAATCTAGACATTGAGGTTTCATGCACAAATAGAGTCACAAAATTGCATGAGCTAGATGAGTTTCGATATCTTACTTTCGAGAGAAAAAGGTTGTACAAGGAGAGAATAAAGAGGTTGCACGATAAGAACATTGTTGAGTGAAACTTCAAACCTGGAGATATGGTGTTGCTTTATAATTCAAGATTAAGGCTATTTCCGGGTAAACTCAAGTCACGATGGTCTGGGCCATTTCGTGTGGTCGAAGTACTCCCTTCAGGTGCCATAGAGATTGCTTCAGAAAAAGATTCCCATACATTTATAGTCAACGAGCACAGATTGAAACCGTATGTGGGCATGGATGAAACCAAGGAAGTATCAGTGATACATCTGACTGAACCTCAGAGGTCGAGCGAGCCTTAAATACGCTTATCTGCGCCATTCTGCGACGTTAAATCAGGCGCTGCATGCGAGGAAACCCATTGACTTATTGTAATTGTCGTGCCACGACATTAACTAAGGCGCTGATTGGGAGGCAACCCAACGCGTAGTGAATGTAGAGTAGTTAGAAATGTATTTGACTGTTTGTAAGTACTAACACATGCAGGTGAGCTCAGGAGAATGATAATTCAGGCCAACGTGAGGAAAAAGGTAAAAAAAAGAGGAAAAAAGTCGACGCCAGGTGCGCGGCCGCGCTATGCCCGCGCTCAGGCTGCGCAAAACGGTAAGTGTTCAGCCTCCAGGTAGCACGGCCGCGCTACGATCGTGCTAAGGGCCATGCTAATTGGGTTGCATTCTACCTCGTATCAACGCTACAAGCACGGCCGTACTTCAACCGCGCCCAGGGACGCGCTAATCACCCAACAGTCTGCCTCACAAGTACGGCCGTGCTCGAATCGCGCTAGGACCACGCTTGTTAGGTCGCCGGACAGGTTTTTTTAGTTAGTTTAATTTTTTATTTTTTTTATTTTGATTTTCATTTTTTTCTCTTATTTCTTATTCCCCCAACCCTAACCCACCTTCTCCTATTCCCACGACTCCCCTCCCCTAAAACTCTTCCTCTCCCTCACTACTCCCTCAAAATCTCATTGAGCCTTCCCAAAGAAATAACCACAGCCCCAATCATCCCAAGGTTCAAGATAATCCCCCACCACTCTTCTTCAATTCTCACACTCTGCTTCCACCCCAGATAAGATTTTCTTTTTCCCTATTTTTATTAGTTTTTCTTTTGAATTCTTGTTTAGATAGTAATTTTTGTTATTTTTTTTAGAAGTAATTTGTAGTGTACACTTAGTTGCTTGTTGGTGGTGGCGTCTGTCTAGTTGTAACTCCTAACGTAGTTGGGTGAATTTGGTGCAATTGTGGTGGAAATTGGGTTATAACATGGTTCATTTGGGGCTTCGATGAATGATGCCCACAACGTGTTTGTTAAAATGCCACAGTGAGTGTCAATGATAATTGTGACCAATTGTAAGGGTGAAATCTGAGTAACCACAGTTGGGTCACCTCGTTTGTACTATGCTAATCATGTTCCATATTGTAGGTCATATGCACCCCATAGAAAGCGCCAAGCCACCGGTTCTTCCTCCAGCGGACAAGCGGAATCATCTAGAGCACGAGCGTCAACTGATGCTCATTCTTATGATAGCAATAATTTTGTTTCTGCTGAAGCTCAGGGACGGTTTGCTGAAAAGGAATCAAAGAAGCCAATACCAAAACTGGGCATGGACATAGCGTCTCTCCAGCATGACTGTCCAAACATTTACAATGAGCTGCTTCGGCGTAGGTTGGATGTTTTCTTTGAAGATCCGGACGAAGCCAATGTGCTGGTGGTGAGAGAATTTTATGCAAATGTTTCGGAGCATGGGAATGATGTGGTCACCGTGCAAAAGAGGCATGTTGATGCCTCTGTGGAAGCTATTAGGGAACCTATAGGCTGCTAGGTCCCGTAGCGGAAATGGAAGACTTCTATGAGGCGTATGGTAGACGCTACACTCAGTGGGAGATGTATCTGTGCACCTGGCAAAGAGATTGTGAATACGGGCAGAAATTGAAGTCTTCAGCACTAACCTTTGAAGGTAAGTGCTGGTTATATCTCATCAACAATCGCCTGATCCCGTCCCACAACACCACAAAAGTGAATGCTCATCGTGCTTGTTTGATCTGTTGTTTCATGAATGGCCACGACTTTGACGTGGCCAAGATCATTCACGAGGAGATGTTCACTCACTGTCCCATCAAGAGTTATGGACTCTTCTTCCCCTCCTTGTCACAAGATTATGTCGTGCAGCTCAGGTGCAAGAAAATTTGAGGGTAGATGGCAAAGAGAGAAAAGAGGCCGCCTTTCGAGCAGACAAGGTAACTACTGGGAAGGATCATGTGGCGGCTGGTGGTGCTAATAGGGAGGATGCCCTTGAGGAGGAGGAGGACGAGCAGGTAGAAGTGGGAGATGAGTTTCCCGCTCATGAGCATGTTGCCGACGTAGCAGGACCGTCTAGGGTCAGTCGGAGTCAGAGGTCGGACAATCTGGAGCAGAAGCTGGCAGTGTTGCGTACCTTGATCGCTGACTTAGGAACGTGTGTTGATGCGGTGGCTACCCAACAGATTAAATCAGAGAAGAAAATCATAGGCTGGCTGCGAGCTCTGGGTCGTGCATGTCATCTGGACCCGGGGACGATCTCCGATCAAGATTGATCCATCAGGGAAGTTCCTCTACCTCACATTGATTTATTTTGAATGCCATGAGGACATGTCCTCCTTTTAAGTGTGGGGTGGGGGTTACTTCATTGTATGTGTATATATGTAGGAACATAATTGTTATATGTTTTCTTTTGGGTTTTGTTTTCTTTTGTTTTTTTTGGTTTTGAGTAGCAGTTTAATTATATGAGTCGACTTCTCCCGACGACGGATCTTATTCGAGGGGTTCTTGAAGGTCTAAGTCGACCATTAAAAAAAATAGAAATATGTTGGACTCTCCCTGACGATGGATCTCCTAGACAGTTTTCTTAAGGGGAGTAAGTCTAAAGAAAATACCAAAAAGATTTTATGCGCTAGGTAGTGTAGTAACTCCCCCTTAGTTTTTCTTTGGGTCGCGGTTCTTTTCCAAGGGTTTTTCTTGAACCGGGTGTAGTCAGTTTTTGTTTATTGTGTTTTTAGTTTTTAGTTGGTACTTATGGGATATTATATGAGATAGGAAGAGAATCCCTTAGCGTTGTTACACTTGAACACAGTAGACACTAGAGTGTGACGCTTAGCCTCAGTTGTTGATTCTTGTTAGAGTGCCTTAAATTGTATGTTTGTAACTGACTTGACTACTCAAATGAGAGTGTTTTGATAAGCCAATCTGGAGTGAGTCATGTGCCATGTGTGTGTGAGTTGTATTGTATTCTATGCTCTGCATTTGATGCCTAAAACTTGCCATGTGTGTTTGCAAAGTGAAATAGTAGCCTTATTCAGTCTTAGAAGTGATATAGGCATTTCTTTGTTAAGCCAGATATATAAAGTATACCCACCTAAATGTGATATATCGTAGTCAACCCCGTTGAGATTATAAGCATGTTCTTTGGCAACCACATTACAAATCTTACCCAATTGTTTGAATGGCCCATCTATTTGAACCTCTTTACCTCCCATGAGCACTTGAGTTGTTATGAAATATGTAAAAGTTAAAGTGTGGGGTGGCTGGTTTGGCTTTTGAGTGGAACCAACGAAATAGGGAGAAAGGTGCAGTGTAAAAAAAAGAGAAAAGAATAAATAAATGAAGTCCTTGATAAGTGGTGACTTGATACAACTGTACCTAAAGTAGTTTGGGGTATTATAAATAGAAGTGTGGTAGAATGTCTGGACTGACATAGTACGGTGCTGAAAGTGAAAGTAATTGTGTTAAAGTGCTTAGGGAGGTTAGTCACTATATCCAAATATATCCTACCCGTCCCTTAGCCTACATTACGACCAAATGAAGTCCTAAATGATCTTATACTGAATGAGCTCGATTAGTAGAGTAGTACACTACGGGCAAGCCTATAGTACATTTTTGTGGCATATGAATGTTCTTTCTGAGAGTGAGTGAATTTTGTCTATCTGAGTTCCTAATTGTTCTTAATGTTATTACTTGTGGAACTACTCTCTTATGTGATGTGAGGGCACTTGATTCATGAAGGAAAGGTAAGTCTTGATCTCTGTATGGAGTAAGTTGAGTAAGTATGAATATTGCACGGCACGTGAGAGTCAACTCTTGAGGCAAATATGTTACACTACTAGGCACAACTTTTGTGATATGTTCTTGGTGTGACACGTTAGGGGGGTGCTTAGTGAAGGAACCTCTGTAGAGTATGGTGGATTTCTCGGGGATAAGAAATGATTTAAGTGTGCGGTGTTGATAATAGGCTAGATTCATGTAGTTTATAAATCATTTACGCCCTAACTTTACTATGCTTCACTGTTCTAGGAAGGTTAAATAACGAAAAGATGGCTCTAATTGTGAATTTTATGTTTTGCAGGAGAAAGTCATGATTATGAAGACATAGCACAGTGTTTGGAGCTAAATTAAAGCAAGGAAAGTCCCTCGGAGTTGAGTGCGTGCGAAAGAATAAAGAAAAGAAGAGATAAATAGCTGATCCACTCTAGCGTTGGCCAAGCGCGGTTCGAGCGCGACCGCGCTAGTCACTCCGAAACGCAGTAATTTTAGGGGTAAACTTGGAAGTTTGGGAGAAATTCCACTTAACCTATAAGAAGTCCAGCTTGCCCAAAAAGAGGATATCAAGGTTTTTATAGTTTTTTTCAAGGCAAGAAGAAGCAAGAGGCAAGGAGGAAAATTCGACATCGAGTTCTACCTTTCCTCCTTTTGTTTTTATCATTCATGATGAATTTTGTTGTTGTTATTATGAAAACAATTATGAGTAGATAAATTATTTAGTTTAGGATTTTAATGGAACCTGTTGAAGGATGAACTTCTTGTTGTGCTAATATGGTTTGCCCAGTTTAATCTCTATTTGTTCAACTACGTTTATGTTGTAGTTAATTGATAGGATCCTCAATTAGTTGTGCCTATTTAGTATGTATTACTCGGGAGAGTGCATATTTAGGTAGTTTTTGAACAACACCACTCCCAAAGTATATGAGGAATCAATAACCGAGGGTCTAAAGGTGGGATTAGGGATAACGAAACCTTTGGTGCGATCTAAGTGAGCTGTATAAAATCCAGCTAGCGTAACTCGGGAAAGTGCGTCTAGTAAATTTTCGTAATTACTCGGGAGAGATTTACGGTAGTAAGACTGCTCATGATCGATAGAGAAGATTAGGAAAATCTATATGACACTTAACAGGAAGGGAATCCATCAATAGGGGAAATCACAACCTTAGATCCTTCTCTTATTTGTTTAATACTCAGTCATAGTTAGCTCTTAGTTTAATTAATTTTATTCAGTCATAGTTAGTAGAAATATCACCAATTGTTATTCAAAACATCTGGGAAGTTGATTACGGAGAATTTAGAGAGTCTGGCAAAAGTAATTGATAGGTTAATTCCCTGTGGGATTCGACTCTGGGCTAAATACCCGGATTTTATTTGCAACGATCACTTCATCCTTTTTATAAGGCATAGTTGGGCGTGATCATTTACATTTCCTAGACTTGTTGTATTAAGGAAATTGTGTCAGACTCTGTGTTTCCTTTAGTCGCTCATGACTGTTGACTCCGGATTTTGGGATATTGTTTAGATGTTTTCCTTTAATTATCCCTACTTGTGAAATGTTAAAAGTGGAAAGTTTTATGATAAATTGAACGGTTTTGAATTTAATGAAAAGTCCCTTATGTTTTGCACCGTAAATTGGCTAGCCTAGTATCACGATAGGCACCATCATGGCCAGTCTAGTTTTGGGGTCGTGACAAGTTGGTATCAGAGCCTAGGGTACATAGGACTCACCAGTCATGAGCAGGTTTAGTAGACTCTTGAGGATCGGTACGGAGATGTCTGTACTTATCTTCCAGAGGCTACGGAACCCTTAGGAAAAATCTTGCATTCTTGAATTCTTGTCGTGCAAATCTATTTATTCAGCCAAAGGCTTAACTCTTTGAATTCCTTTCATGTGTTTGAATGCGCACGTGAGCGCTCGGTATCATTTGTGCATCGACGGCTTGTGATTTCCATAGGTGAGGTACGAGATGTGATTTTGGCATGTTGATAATGGTCAATTTGGAGGACTTGAGTCTGGGTTTCGTTTGTGGCTTGAGTGTTGAGATTTCAATTGTGTGAGCACGTGCATTTGGGACTTATATGTCCGTTTGTGTCCCTATTGGTGGGATTTTGTGACTGGGTGACTATGTGGCGAGTGGGATTCGATGGTGAGATGTGTTCAGATTGTTTGATTGTAAGGGCTATTGAGTGTTTGACTTCTGTCTTGATTTGGCATGTGGCCTCGAGTTGTAAGTATATTGAAGGACCTCTTATGTAGATTAGTTATGGAGGAAAGTGAATCTTCTTGTTGTGTTATGAGTACTTGGTGATGTCTTTTGGGCTGACCAATGCCCCAACAGCGCTCATGCATTTGATGAACAGTGTATTTCAGCCATATTTGGATCCCTTTGTTATTGTGTTCATTGATGACACTCTGGTGTACTCTCGTAGCCAGGAGAAGCATGCCCAGCATTTGAGGATGGTATTATAGAGATTGAGGGAGGAGGAGCTTTACGTGAAGTCCTCCAAGTGTGAATTTGGTTCAGTTCAGTAGCATTCTTCGGGCACGTGGTGTCCAGTGAAGGTAAACAGGTGGTCAGATGAGTGTGGGGAAATCTTCCAGAAGCTCAAGATTGCTTTGACCACAGCTCCAGTGTTAGTTCTGCCATCAGCTTCAGGTTCTTATATTGCGTGTTATGATGCCTCGAGGGTAGGTGTTGGTTGTGTTTAAATGCATAAGGATAAAGTGATTGCGTGGTAGCTATGATTTTTGGAGGGGCGTAGAGAAATACCAGTTTGAGGCTAAGCATGCAGGGCTATCTCCTGCGGGGTATTCTAGGGTTGTGTGAACCTTATGTTGTATTGTAGCAAGCCCTCTTTTACCAGTAAATGATATATGTTGCAATTTGAGTTTAGATTGCTTTTGGAAGTTGGCATGACTATTACAATGGTGAATGCGAGATTTACGGATGATTTGAGATATTATATGGTTTTTGTATATGAGCCTATGGAGGATTTAGTTGAATCTCACTGCAGTATTGTGGCGGTGGTAGCGTATGGGCATTGAGAGTTATTACTTGTCTTGATCTATGGCTTTGAGCCAAGTGGGGAAGTCTGATAATGATAAGTTAGTTGCACGATTAGGTGTTGTGTTGATTTCAATTCGAGGTATTCTAGTGAACTAGTCATGACCTGCAGAGGTGGAGTTTGAGAATGACTCGAGTAATGGAAATTTTGGGTACGGGTTGTATTATACTCTATTGGAAAAATGGGTTCTATTGAATGATTGATTTGTATCGGTAAAAGGTGTAGTGGGTGTGGAGCAAGAACTTGTTGGTTGTTTATGAGTGTGGGTTACTCCCTTGAGTGTCGGTGTGTTAATGGGGGCACAGACCGTTCGATCTGTTTGATCTGTTTAATTAAGGTTTGCATAGAGTGGACGACTCTCGAGAATGGTTCTGATGGATTCAAGGTTTATGTATAACAATTGGGAATCTTCAAGATGTGTATCTGGCTAGAAACTGAGATTTACATTGGAAGATGTCAAGATTTGTGGTATTTCTATATCGTTGTCGATTCTACATTGCGGTATCATGAAAGGGGAATAAATGGTTTAAACTCATAGAAAGTCTCTTTAGAGTAAGTATTTGAGATGTGGTACTTTGGGGGTGCTTAAAAGATATTCAAGTGTTTATGAGCCTTAGGGCGATGTGGTTCTGTGCTAGGGTCTCGCGTGGTGATTTCTGGTTGAGGATTTTGGTACTATGGCAAAGAGAAGAATCATTTATAAGGTAATTCAGAAGGAACTCGGAGAAATAGGACATCTTGGTAGTAGATTGGATCGTCATTGTAATGAGTAAGATCGGTTCTTTGGGTGCTTATGATGTGGTGAGGTTCTACAGGTGTTTCGTGGCAATGCTCTTGGATTTTTGGTGACCTATGTAGGCTGGTTGAGTTAGAAGGATTCAGTCCTGACAGTTTGGTGTTGTACAAATGGATTCGAGGAGTTCTTGATGGCTTCTACCACGGTTAGAGATGTATATTATCTACTGGCGTGAGGGGCATGTGATGTATAGTGATTTTGCTTCTAGATGGGATCAAACGAAAATTTCTCGGCTGGTTGAGTACATAGTTGCTTATGGCTTGGAAGGGATTATGAAGTTCTCATATTTATCATTGGATGGAATAGTGTATGAGGTATGTTGTATAGGGTTGAGATTTGCATGTGTGAGGTCACGGTTCAGTTCTGGAAGGAAGGTCATAAAATTCTTAGGCAGCGTGGGCAGTTTTAGATGACTAGGTAAATGATATCACTAATTCATGTGGTTTGACGAAGGTATACATTTCAGAAAGGGAAATGTGTTTGAGTTAAGGATGCTTCATTGGTATTTCGGCGCTCTCTTGGTGGATCAACTGCTGATATTCAAATTTGCTTGATGGCACAGAAGAATCATAAGGGTATCCCTCATGGAATGATTGAGTATTAGAAGTGTGTTATATATTCGAGCGGTGGAGGGATCAAACATGGTGATTCATGCGCTTCTTGGACCTCGAGACTGAGATTTCTCATAAACAGGTTAATTTGTGGTTGTGGACTGTGAAGATACTGAGCAAAGTTAGTTAGATGTTAGTATGTGCCATGATTCAGTCATTGTGAACTTTCGGAGAATTATCTATTTGTTGCGGGTGACCAGAGTTGATTTAGGGTTCACTGGTAGGCCCAGTATGGGTGTGTGTTCTGCACCAGCTCGGAATTGTTGACTCCGAATTGCTATTGTGAGGGATGTATCATTCGATTGTCATTGAGTTTATTCGTGTTTTGGAGTGATCTATGAGTTACACTTCGGTGTTGCAAGGAGTTGTGATTGTTGGTTATATGCACATATGGTGCTTATCTATTTGGGATTTATAGCGGGATTTGAGAAAGGTAAGAAGTTGGGTATTGCGATATTGAGACGTATTGGTTATGTTATTTTAGGTTGTGTGGCATGGTATCGTCTGATTCCCCATGGTTATGGCAATGCACTTTGAGTACTTGATGTCGAGTTGCACATTGTTATTGATTTTTGAGCAAGGTGGCTCGAAGTATTTCATGTGGACCAGTGTTTGGGTAGGGTCTCTCATTGTAGTGAAGTTATGTGGAGGTATTATCCTTCGAATTAGATTCGTGTGTTCTGGTTCTACGATGTGTGATGGGTTCTCAGCATTGTGTTGGGGTGATACTAGTGAGCTTGCGGTATAGCTCTCGCATTGGAGTTACTTTTTCCATGGTTTGAGTACATTTGGGATGTTGTATATTTGTGCACGGATTGCACGGGTTGTGGCTTTAAGTCGTATTGATATGTCATGTCGCCAGAGTGGTTGTGGTAGACGAGATGAGGTCATCGAACCTAGAATGGGTACTTCCAGATCTGGTTGAGGTATATTTGGGAGGATATTGATGTTGATCGGCTTAGAGATTTTGCTATATTTCCTGTCGAAGAGAGGGAGTTCCATCACTTGTTTATCTAACGAATGATTTTTGGTTTCTGGGTTTCTCTTTCATCATTGGAAATATATGAAGGTGTTAGAACAGGTCTCTGTTTGATAGTAGGGTTATTACCGGCATTTGGTTGCTTGAGCAGCTGCTGTAATTAGAAATTTTCGCTATGGGTGTTTGAGTGATGTGGTATATCGTGTGATTTCATCTTGGGTTACGGGAAAGATTTGATACAGCTTGTTTGGATTTATATTGTTTATAGATGTGGCATTTTGATCTTATAAATTATTTCAGAAGTGGAAATTTGGTTCTAAGATTTATGGGTTAGGTTGGATTGCGAAATTTCAGCTATGTTGTGCTATTGCACCTATATGGGATAGGGTGACGTGGGGTCACCCCCGGGTATGTGCATGGTAGGATTACACGACAATTTTGATGGTTTTTGGAACAACTCTGGGCATGTTCGAGGACGAACGTATGTTTAAATGGGGGAGAATGTAACGACCCGACCGGTCGTTCCGAGAGTTTTAGCCCCTTTTCCCCATTTCTGCTTCATTATATGTGGTTCATCTCTTTTATGTTGTGTTAGGTTGATTGGTTGGGGTTCGGATTGGTTCTGGAGAAAAATGAGACACTTAGTCTCTTAAGTTGGGAGAATAATTGGAAAACTCAACCGGAAGATGAATTCAGAGGCAGAATCAGGATATGATGGTTGCGGGTTCCACTGCATGTAATGTATAGTAACCAGTAGTCAAGGCGATTGAATTTGGTATACATGCATTTTGTCGGTTCGCTCTATTTTAAGTTAATTTAGTTCCATTCCATCCATTTTGAATTAATTTGATTTGCTTTACAAGATCCTTTGGTGCATAAATAAACACATGATAACCAAACTGAATATATTTGGTCCTTTTAAGGAAAAAATAATACCAACAAAATAAAAAAATGATTAAAAGCATATTAAAAAAAATAAATTGATATCTAGAACAAAAGAACATAAGCAAATATATATTTTTAATCTAAATAACTAATAAAAATGGAATTGTACATAGAGAGAAAATAAAAAAATAAAGATAAAAGAATTCAAGAAAAAGAGAAGAAAAAAAGTAATCTGAAAAAAGGTAACACAGTAAAGAAAAATTGGTTCTACAATATGAGCAAAATGAGGGTCGATCTTGGGTATTGGGCTTGTCAAAGGTTACATTTACCATGGCACCTATAACCATTTTGTTACTTGGGGTGCCATTACTTATTTATCTATCTTTTTCACGTGAAATACTAGTAAAATACATGTAGGTGCATGAAATTTTATCGGAGCGACCGGGTGGCGCACCACCCTCTTTCCACAGCATAGATTCGCCTCTTGTTGAATTATAGGTAAATGATCTCGAAATGTGATTTTGATGGCTCGGATAGCTTCGTTAGGTGATTTGGGACTTAGGAGTATGTTCGGAATGTTGTTCGGAGGTCCGGAGTAGAATTAGGCTTGAATTGGCAAAATTGGATTTTTGGCGATTTTCGGTCGGCAGTGAAAAATTAGCTATTGGGTTCGGAATGGAATTCCGAAAGTTGTAACAGGTTCGTAGTGTCATTTTGGAGTTGTGTTCAAATTTTCAGGTCATTCAGACGTGGTTTGGGTGGTTTCGACATTGTTCGCGAAATTTGGAAGTTTCTAAATTCTTAGGCTTGAATCCGATGTTGATTTTGTATTTTGGCGTTGTTTTGGGTGGTTCGAAAGCCCGTCTAAGTTTGAATGAGGTTATGGGATGTTCTAGCATGTTTGGTTGAGGTCCCGAGGGCCTAGGGTGTGTTTCGGGTGGTTAACGGACCAATCCTTAGACTTGGAAGTGGCAGAGTTTTGCTGGTGTGAGCCTTCTGGTTTTCTTATATGCGATCACGTGGGCTTGCACGAAATTTGTAAGTTTCTAAATTCCGTCTCGTTGGTGCATTTGTCGAAGACTGTGAGGTAGTTGCACGACATTCGCAGCCCCACCCTTCTCCTTCCTACTTTGTCGTTATTTACATTTCCTAGACTTGTTGTATTAAGGAAATTGTGTCAGACTATGTGTTACCTTTAGTCGCTCATGACTGTTGACTCCGGATTTTGGGATATTGTTTAGTTGTTTTCCTTTAATTATCCGTACTTGTGAAATGTTAAAAGTGGAAAGTTTTATGATATATTGAACGGTTTTGAATTTAATGAAAAGTCCCTTTATGTTTTGCACCGTAAATTGTCTAGCCTAGTATCACGATAGGCGCCATCACGGCCAGTCTAGTCTTGGGGTCGTGACATCTTCAAAGGATAAGGCATAGAGACATTAGTGTTTCCTGCAAAAAAGACCACGCTGTTATATGAAAACTTTCTGTGTTGCATTTTGATGCAGTTGTCCAGTTTATGGCAGCATTTATGATATCTCCAGCTGAAATCTCTGTTAATCAACGAGCATCTCCATTTCTAGGATGTAGAGTTACTAGAATGAATTTGTATTTTACACCTTAGTGCATCCATTGTTCCCATATTTGAATGCCAACAGCCCAATTCTGTCTTTTTTTCTCTATCACACTAACCTTTGTGTATCTTGCTTCCATGCTTGTGTCTACTATTAGTACTCCTTCAAGGGAATGAGCATATAATGCTAAAACCACCCTATGAATTTGTAGCCAATAGTAAGGCATGGACGGTAACGTTCCCTCCAAAAAAGAAACCAAAGTTAGAAAAATCCAAGATCACCATATCCTTCTCCCAAAGGAGTTGAATATGATGATCTGCAGAACCATAAGTCTCCTATGGTTTTTTCCATTGTGTAGTAACTTTGCATAAGACCGAGTATGAATTCCCATGTTGTTCTGAACCTATATTTGCCTAGCTCCCTATATTTCCTATTATTGAGCTTAATTTAGACTCCAACACATTCCAATATCCTGTATCAACTATCTCATACTCATCATTACTCAAATTATGTGTTGTAATGTGAGTTAGCCATTTGTATGTATGGTTTGCAAAGACACTCCATCTCCAGTGTACTGCTTGTGATATGTTGCTCCTTACTTGTATCCTAGCACCTCGATTTGATTTACATTCAGTGGAATGAGTGTATAGCACTAATGCCACCAGCTGAACTTCCATCAAAGCATAGGGCATAGTCACAAAATTAATACCTGTAAAAAAGAACTTTGCCCCAGATTTTAGCTTCTCCATTCTTTCTTCATCTGCTGTTGCAATTACACCTTCTTCTATTAATCTTTTTCCACTTTTACTTTTAAGTGTGGGCATTGCATTTTATCCTCATTAACCAGTTGTCTGCCTTGTGAGTCTAAATCTCAAAATTCAAAGCATTCAATGTTACCAACATCGAGAGCATAGTTTGCAAAATGACCTGCCAACTTGTTCCCCTCTCTATAAATATATGACACCTTGATATTGCATCCTTCTAACAGCATGTTAATCTCCTCCACCTTCTCAGCTATACTGCAAGGTGGCTTCCATGCTCCTTCAAGTATGTTTTTCATTAACATCGAGTCAGTTTGGAGCCACATAATTATGTGCTCTACGCAACCTTAATTCCTCCACAATAGACGTTGCCTCTGATTCATTATTAGAACCTTCATTGATCTCCCTTCCTAGTGCATATTTCAAGTCAATAATTCATCCCATTCTACCAGGATTCCCTCTCGATGCTCCATCAGTATTAACTTTTATCCACCCCTCCAATGGAAATTCCCATATTACTTTTTCATATTTCAATCGAGGGGTATATTGTTCTAACATATGCAGAAGATCCTGCCACTTATGAGGTACTTGCACACCTGGTTTTCTCATTTGAACCAAGGCTTGAAGTGTTGTAGAAACTTGATATATAACCCTGCTAACTGATACTACCTCTCCATATTTTAAATTGTTTCTCCTCTTCCATAATTCCCACACAATACATGATGGTAGAGCCTTCATTATAGGTTTTATTCTACGTAGTACCTGGGCAGTCCAACATTTGGTAATAGCTTGATGTAGATTCAGTCCCCCCCACTGCAATTCTTGCTTGCATTAGGAAGTATCTCCACACTGTAGTTGTAGTTTTTGCCGGTGAAGAATAGATGTACTAGACTCTCCTCCAGGGTCTGCACAACACCAACACCTCGATGACATTAAGTATCCCAGCATGCGCATAAAATCATCGAGTGGAAGCTTTTCTCTTCATACCTTCCACATGAAAAAACTTATTTTAAGTGGTAGTCCTTTCACCCAAATCATCCTATAGGCTAACCTAGGATTATTTCTTCTTCGTAGATAGTCCCAGGCTGATTTAACACTAAAATGTCCTCTTGTTTCAAGCATCCAGTATGGAGTATCAAGCACATTGTTCATAACTGGAAGTCTTATTTTATGTACAATGTGTTCAGCAAATTCTTCAGGTAAGATCTCCAATAATTTGTCCACATTCCAAGCTCCATTTTCAACCACGTTATATAATTATGGATGCTTTCATAAACTCCAAAATCTTGAGGTACTAGAAAATATAAAGCTCCCAACCCCGTCCAGTTATCAAACCAAAAGAGTGATGACCCCATTTTTGGTTGCCAAATAATCTGGTGCTCCATTATATCCCTACACTCTAACATTCTCCTCCATATGTAAGAGCTTCTCCTCCATGGAACTACTACTGCATTAAGCTTTTTTCAATATTTCTGGCTTACAAACAAACTCCACAAACTTGGTTTAGTTCGAAAGTTCCACCAAAGTTTACAAAAGAGTGCTTTGGCCACATCATGTAAAGATCTGAATCCTACCCCCCCCCCCCCCCCCCTTCATCATAAGGCATACATAATGAATTCCAAGAAGCCCAATGCCTGCTATTACCACCCATAGAACTACTCCATAAAAATTGAGCAAAAATCTTGTGGAGTTTGTTGATCACATTATTTGGTGGATTAACTGCGGACAGTAAATGAATTGACATACTTTGTAATACATGAGCTATTAATACTGCTCTACCTCCAATGGATAGCATCTTACCTTTCCAAGACTGCAACTTATTAAGGACTTTTGTGATGAGCTCTTTATAATAATCCCTCTTTCATCGCGCATAAAAAATTAGACATCCAAGATACGTAGAAGGGAAATCTGCTCTTGCAATACCTGTGATTCTCTCCACTTTTTGAATTACCTCCAAATCTGTTGAGTGATGCATGTAAATAGCAGATTTTGACTTGTTAATCAGTTGGCCAAATGCAGCCTCATATGCATATAAAACTTCCATCACCAACCGCAATGATGTAGCATCTGAAGATGAGAATATTATCGTGTCATCTGCGGAGTCTAAATGATTAATTTTGGGCTCCATTTAGGCAGCCCAAATCCACAAAAATAGAGGTTCGAGTGCAGTGAATTCAAGCCTCTTGATAGAGCCTATGCCGCTAAGATAAACGGAGTAGGTGAGAGTGGATCTCCTTGCTTGACACCCCTCGATGATTTAAAAAACCCATGAGGTTGTCCATTGACGAGCACAGAATACCAGTTGTTTGCTACTATATCATATACTATCCCAATAAATCTTTCACAAAACCCCAATTTTCTCAACATCTTAGTCAAACAAAGCCATGACAGTCTATTTTGACTCTTACCTTCGCTTCTTTCATTCGCTTTCTTGTTTTTGGCTCAAGCAGTAGGTCCTTCGACCCTCAAAGCAATACGGTATGCTCCTTCTATGCTGTCCAGAAAAGACAAATGCAATTCAAAAAGTCAGCTCGAATATTGCCTTTTGTCTTCCTCCTTCACTCTACATCGTAGAGACAATAGGTTAAACTCCTTCATGTACTTTCTCATAGAAATTTTTTAAAAACCTTGTTTCAGATTCTTAAACTTATTTATGAATTCCGCTTCGACATCACCTGGTNAGAGCTTTTTTTGCTGATTTTCCTCTCTCTGTATAAAGTCAGTCCCAGTGTTGGGCATAATATTTGGTGTTCGTTTTAAAATTTTATAAAACTCTTGCCATACCATGAAGTGGTTTTGTTTAGATGCAGACTGGGTATTTCAATACTCGCCTCTGTCTCACTCTAGAAAAATCTTTCATCTATGTTCAACTCTATATACTATATTCCCCTATCAGTAGAGTAAAGTGAAGGTAAAAAATTGGCTTCCCCCCTAAAACCCACAAAATACTTGCTAGATATTTTTAAGGGACCAAGGGCTTATCCAATAGAAGTGATGATTTTAAAAATATATTATTTTATTTATGGAGTATCCACTTGAAATTGAATTTTGGTGTTTCAAGTACATTATTAAATCCCTAATAAAAATGGACTATATTTCTATTGATTTGTAAAAATAAAAGACCAGATAAAGAATTATAGTGGCCGAAAGAAAGGTATTAGGCATCCTGAGTCTCGTGGTTCTAGCTCGATCACTTTATTAACTATGCCTAGCTTGGATTTGTTCTTGGATAAAATTGAGTATATTGGATCTATGTTTCATATGTCTGCTTTTATTATTAAAATTTTGTTAGTCCTAATAAGATGTATAATTGCAATTTTGGCCTCGACATATATGATATACCGGCTCATACGCCTAACGTGTCACGATCCAGAATTACCACTGTATACGGCTAAAATCGGAGAGCCCGATTTCACGGCCACTTCGATGAAAATGAAGGGCCGAAGGACCAAACTCGGCATCGAGGGTCCTCGACCTCGAGGCAGTACAAATCAAGGGTCGACATGAAAAGGCGGGAAATCCGCAAGGGGCACGTGGTTAAAGCTGACAAAGTACACAAGATAGTACAAGCCTGTACCTGTTTAACCAAAGAATTGGATTCTTAGTCAAAGCTATTTTAAGAAGTACTCGGGCTTCTGATAACCAAAGAGATTATCTAATAATAGGATTTAGACTTGTAAATAAGAAAGCAAAAAGATAGCATAAAATTAAGTACATTATAGTAGTGGTTCGAACGTGTGTATACAAGTGAGGTTTTACTCCCTTTTATAGGGAATTTCTTAATATAACGTCTAATCTTCTTAATGATTAAGCATTAATGACTAATAATATCATTAACATAAAGTTATAATTGGTAATCGTAACTGTTGCGTGAAGATTATGTAACATTTAGCTCATTGATTGAAGACCTTTGAATCTGCCCTTTATTCTGCCTTGGTTCATTATGACCGTGTTTCTTCGACTCCTCAATTAGACTGGAACTCCCGCATCTAATTGTCTCGTGTGCATGCTATTCTGTTCCTCTTTTCCTCGTACGTTTTTTCTAAACTTCTGACCAGCTGTCATGTTCCGATTGACCCACGTAGATTGCCTTGTCATCAGAATTATTACATGTGTGAAGTTTATTTTTTACCAATACATATAGTCCCCTTACTTACCATTTATTTATCAATTAAATATTTGGTAAGTTGATACTCATTTATGGCGTGAATTTTTTGCCGTCGTTTCACTCGTACCATTGCATCCGTCTCTGAGTGTACGCGTCGCTTTTCACTTCCATTTAATGTTAGTGCTATGTGGCATTCTCGGATTGATTCTGCAATTCGTCAGTTCCTTTTAGGGCTTTTTTCGGCTGCATCAGTCACGAAGTGACAGTTCTAATCATGACTTTCACACCAGTGACTTTTTCCATTTTTTTTACGGTTGCCTCTGAATATAAATACCATTTTTCCTGCCTTTGCTTTCATGAAAGACTTCTAACTTTCCTTCGTTACTTGTAAATTCCTCTTTCACATAAATATGTCTTCCTCAAATCAAGAACCCAAGACGGTTATCAATGTAGATGAATTATCTCCTTATTCTGCTCCAATCCGGAGTAGGAGGGGTAGTAGGCTAAGAAGCTTGAGTTCTACTCTTTCTAGGGATTCTTCTTCCCCTTGAAACATTACTCCCCCACCATCTTCTAGGGCTAATGTTTCTTCGTCTTCTTCTAGGGCTAGAGCTTCTAGATCTTCTTCTAAAAGTAGAGAACTTAACGAACCACTTCGTGAGCTAAAAGTTGATGAAATTGTTCCTGCTGAGTTTTCTTTTGTAAAGGATAGTGAGGCCATAAGAAAACAGCTTTCTTCTATGACATTTCATGATCGTGCTGATCTTTACCCTACTCAATTCACTAAGGGTTTAGTTTCACTCGTGTGTAGAGATTGTTATTGGAAATCTGACTTTCCAGTCTTAGTTCCCAATGAGAATCAGAGAATAACCTCTTACAGAACTAGGTATTCTTTTGTGTATACTTACCCCTTTACTTTAGGATTCAAGCCTCCCATCGACCCTGTCATCATAGGGTTTTGTCAATTTTTTAATGTGTGCTTGGGACAGATCGGTCCTCTTATCTGGAGGGCCGTAGCATGCCTTAGATATTTGGCCACCTTAGCTTCAGTTCCTTTTACTTTTCATCATCTCATTCATCTCTATTCTCCTATGTTGTTCCGCCAAGGAGTTTTTACTCTTGCGGCGAGTAAAAGAGTTCTGGTTATACCTGATGATGATAAAGATAGAGGGTGGTATGTCCGGTATGTTGCTGTCCCTACTAAAGGTTTGGTAGGTAAAGAAAATCTCTCCTTCCATGAGAGTGGAACTTTGCACGTGAGTACACTTTTTCTCACTTTCTTCTTTATATTTTTTTTTTATAAATCTTCAGTATCGTGACTGTTTTTTTTCTTCTTGCAGCAACCATGGGAACCGTTGAGGAGGTATCCAGTTTTCGTGGTTAGGTAGAAACATTGTTGTTGATTTCTCCAATGGAAGAACATTCTTGGAAGTACCTCTCGGCGAGCTTTGGTTGGAAAGTGAAAACCCATAGTAGGTTTTTTTTTATATTTCCTTTCTTTCTCCTTTCAAGCTTCTCTAACCCCTTTTATTTATTAGGGTTTCCCGCTCGTGGGGTCTCTGATGCTGCAGTATCCGCTTCGAAACTTTCTTTGGCCAAGGCCCAAGAAATTATTATGAACTCCTCTTCATCAAAAAGGAAAGAAAGTGGGTCTCAGACCTTGGAAGATGAGGAAGAGCAGGAGGAAGGTTCGCTAATTCGGAGGTCACGGAGAAGAAAGGTCGTGTCTGATGATGAATCTTTTCCAGTTACTGATCCACATTCTGTGCCTGAGTCAGAGGCTTTCCGCTCCTGAAGATGCAACTCCTTCCTCTGCCAATGAATCAATTGAACAATTATTCCACCGAGCCTTTGGCACAGTTTCTGAGGAAGCACCTCTTGCTATTTTTCCTCCATCTACTCCAGTGGAACTTTCGTCTGATGTACCTGTTGTTGTTTCGCTCCCCCGCCTATTCATCTACCCCTACTTCCGTTCCTTCTATTTTCGAAGTAGGATCTTCCAATAGTGGGGAGATGAAGCAAATTATAATAGAGATTCCTATGGGAGGTAGCCTCTTAAAGAAATCATGCCAGGCAAATGTGTGGTTGAAGCCTCTGATAGGCCCGGTTGAAAAGTCTAAGTTGGAAAGTCATAGCACCTTAACTTGGATGAACGAGATTGTACACTCGTCCTTAAAGGTATCTTTTATACCGTTTCCCCTTCTTTTATACATCCTGTACCAATATCTGACTTCTCTTTTTATGCAGATCAATCTTATTGGTACAGAATTGATAAAAAGGATTATTCATACGGAGCAATTAGCGAGTGACTATCATACCGAGGTTGATAAATGGAAGGAGAAATTCGAGAGTCTTCGGCTTGATATGGAGGCAGTAGAGGAGGAGAAGTGTACCTTGGAGCAGCAAATCAGAGTAATTGCAGCGGAATTGGCCATCGAGAAGGCTTCATCAATTCAAGCAAGCAAGGATAAAAACATCTTGGAGTCTTCCTTTGCGGAGCAGCTTTCTCATGCTACTGAAGAGATAAGAAGCTTGAAGGCTTTGTTGGACCAGAAGGAGGCTTATGCTGGCGAACTTGTGCAATCACTTAACCAGACCCAAGAGGACCTCCATGAATCTTCAAACAAGATTCAGTTTCTGGAAAGATCTCTTGTCCCATTGCAGGTTTCTTATGATGCTATCGTGGTTGAAAGAGATGAGCTGAGAGCCGATATTGAACAATGGGAGAAAGATTATGAGGCTCTTGAGGATAAAGCAGATGTTGATGTGAGTTGGGATTATTTGAATGCCCGGCTTGACACACTGACGAAAATGGGCCAAGGAAATTTTGACTTAGAAGTTTAAATTTCCAAGACTAAGGAGACGATTGAAAAGTCTCAGCAAAGTCAAAATTTTTCATCACCTGAAGTTGAATTTCCAATGGTGATGAGATTGTGCCTGATGAAGTTGTTTCCCAAGCCTCGTCATCTCAAGTCGCTCCTCCTGCTGATGAAGATAATCCTCCCAGTGCCTAGTGAAAGTGTTTATCAACCCTTCTTTTTTTCTTTTTTGAAACAATTGGTGGTTACCCCCGGTCCCATTTTGGGGTGAATTTTGGTTTAGTAAGTCCCCAATGACAACTTAGGGGCAACTTTGTATAAACACTTTTGGTTTAAACTAAGTTAATACTTAGTTTTTACCATTATATAATATTAATATTTACATTTCTTAGCATGACTTGTGTTTTTTCGAGTTTTAGTTTTACTCTTAAGTGTTTGCATGCTTTATGTTCGGGTTTTTGTTTTACCCCTTTGGTATTTAATTTTGCATTAAAAATGCTTCAATATTTCGTGTCTTTTTTAAATAAGCACGATTTTATAAAAGAGGTCTCTTTTTATGAATGACACTTAATGAAGAAGACGTCTCAACTTCATAATAGTGTAAACATACAAAAGAGAGATAGGAATTCACATGTTTTTTCTAATGTTTTGCAGAAAGTCTTTATATTATTCGAACTTTCATAACATTTTACATGTATTTGAGCATCGTCTATGACTCTTTCGTAACTGTTTTCTCTTACAACAGGTTTTTGAATAAACACGGGGGTATGAATTTTTCCCGTTAACTAAATTATGCTGTTAACCTAAACATTCGTTTACATTCACGAGTGTGCTCTTTGTAGGTTTCTGAATCAGGCTTTGTGTTTTTGTCTTTGGCTCTTTGATTCTGCTCATAACTTTTGACTTTTTGGGAAAAATGGATCTTAAGGCTTGAACTTTGACTCTTTTGGTAGTCTTCTTTGCCTTTTTCCATATTGTATAGTCCCGCAAGTGTTTGAGCTTTGAAGAATGAAATCTCGAGCACTTGACTGTTCCTTTCTTGTGGTCCTTTTCCTGAAAAGGGAAAACATACAGGACTCGAAGGTATATATTTTAGATGATGACTACTTAACCCTTTGAAACGTCCATCAGAAAGTTGTAATCATAGACTGGGAATTTAGTTTTTTCCTCGTGTCTATTCAGGTCTAATATCATCATCTGGTTATGGGTTAGCTTTTTGCCTATCATCTAAAATGGTTAGTATAATTTTAGCTGTACTAAATAAAATTGAATGTAATGATACCTGACCGTGGGTATTCCTTCTCCTTAGAAGTAATATTTCTTCAAGTGAACATCGTTCCAACTTTTGGTAAAATTCTGCCATCCATGGTTTCCAGCTCATTTTCCAGCAATACCACGCACTTTGTAGGGTCCTTCGTAATTTGGATTTAATTTTCCTGCTCCAGCCTCTTTTGTTGATTGAAAAACTTTCTTAAGGACAAATTCCCAATTTTGAAGTATCTGAGGTGAGCTTTTCTGTTGTAATATCGCTCTATGATTTGCTTTTGAGCTGTCATGCGTATTAAAGCAGCTTCTCTCCTTTGCCCGAGTAAATCCAGATTTGTTCTCAACTTGTTATTGTTTGTTTCTTCTGTTGTTGTTGTGAATCTCATGCTCGGGTCACCAATTTCCACTAGTATTAGAGCTTCTGATCTGTAAACAAGCGCGAATGGGGTTTCTCCCATGGTTGTCTTTGTAGTAGTTCTATAAGCCCATAATACTGCCGGTAGTTCTTCAGGCCAATTTCCCTTAGCTTTTTCCAATCGTCTCTTCAGATTGTTAACAATGATTTTATTTGTTGACCCAGCTTGCCCGTTAGCCACGGGATGATATGGTGAAGAAGTGATCCGTTTGATTTGCCAGCTTTGGAAGAATTCTGTGATTTGAGAGACTATGAATTGTGGGTCATTGTCACATACAATTTCCTTTGGTACACCAAAACGGCATATGATGTTTCACCATATGAAACTTTTCAGTTCTTTTTCTCGCAACTGTTTAAAAACACCTTCCTCCACCCATTTTGAGAAATAATATGTTAATACAAGTAAATATGGTATCTTTCCTCTGGCGGGGGTAGAGGTCCTACTATATCCATTCCCCATTTCATAAATGGCCAAGGTGATACAACCGGGTGTAGTAATTCTGCATGCCGATGCATATTGTTAGCATATCGCTGACATTTATCACATTTAGCTACAAACTTTTCAGCGTCTTCTTCCATCTTAGGCCAATAGTACCCTACTCTGATTAGGGTTTTGACTAAGGATCTTGCACCTGCGTGGTTCCTACAATGTCCTTTGTGTACTTCTTTTATCACGTACTACTTTGGTTTGGTCCAAGGCACCTTGCTAGGGGACGTCCAAAAATTTTGCGATACAGAGTGTCACGAACTAGGCAGTACCGTACAGCTTTTCGGCAAAGTGCTTGAGTTTCTTTCTTATCTTCAGGCACGACACCACTCTGCAAAAAATTTACAATTTTGTTTCTCCAATCCCAAGTTAGATTATTAAATGTTACCTCATTCTTGTCCTAGTCAATTCCTGAATGAAATAAGTGTATCACAATAGCATTTTCTTTATTTGTTACATGGGTAACTGCTGCAAGATAAGCTAACGCATCCGCTTCTGTGTTTTCCTCTCTAGGTACTTGCATAATCCTCCATGACTGGAATTGCTTCACCAGTACTCGTGCCTTTTCCAGATAATGTTGCATTCGAGTCTATCTAGCAGTATAAGTCCCCTGCATCTGGTTCACTACTAGTTGAGAGTCACTTTTGATCACGATCTGCTCAATTGAGAGTTCTCGTGCTAATTCGAGTCCTGCAATGACAGCTTCGTACTCCTCTTCATTGTTAGTAATGAGATAACAATTAATAGTTTGCCTTATCTTTTCACTCGAAGGTGGTATTAAAACAATTCCCAACCCGGCTCCTTTGATATTAGAAGAGCCGTCGGTGAATAAGTCCATATTCCTGGATTAGTTCTGGTAAAGATTTGTAACTCTTTTACTACTTCGGGAATTAAGTTAGTGTTAAAATCTGCGACAAAATCAGCTAAAGGTTGATAGACTATTCCATATTCGCTTAGTTCGATTTCCCATTTAGCCAGTCTACCTGACAGTTCTTGCTTATGCAAAATATTTCTCAAAGGATATGAAGTTACAACAGTAATTGGGTGACATTGAAAGTACGGTCTTAACTTTCTAGCTGCCATGATTAGAGCCAAGGCTAATTTTTCTAGATGAGGATATCTAGTTTCAGCATCTAGTAAGGACTTACTTACATAGTAGATAGGAGATTGATTACCTTTGTCCTCCCTTACCAGGACTGCACTTACGGCTATTTCTGCCACAGCAAGATAAATGTATAACCTTTCCCCTTCCTTTGGTTTAGACAGTAGTGGGGGATTCGATAGATAAGCCTTCAAGTCTTTAAGAGCTTGTTGACATTCTTCAGTCCATTCGAATTGATTCTGCTTCTTTAGTACTGAGAAGAATTTAAAACTCTTCTCTGAAGATCTGGAGATGAATCTTCCTAAAGCTGCAATCCTACCTGTTAATCTTTGAACTTCTTTTTTGCTCGTTAGTACATCAGGTATTTCTTCAATAGCTTTAATTTGAGCAGGATTTACTTCAATGCCTCTATTTGATACGAGAAAACCCAAAAATTTACCTGATTCAACGGCAAAGGCGCATTTTTCTGGATTTAACTTCATGTTATACCTGCGGAGGTTCTCGAAAGTAGTTGAGAGATGTTGGAAATGATCTTCTAGCTTCGTTGACTTTACTAACATGTCATCAATGTACACCTCCATTGTTTTCCCCAAATGTTCCTGGAACATCTTGGTCACTAGCCTTTGATACGTGGCTCCAGCATTTTTAAGGCCAAAAGGCATGACTTTGTAACAGTAAGTCCCCCTGTATGTAATAAAGGAGGTTTTTTCCTCATCTGAGGGGTCTATTTTTATCTAATTATAACCAGAATATGCATCTAGAAAGCATAATAATTCATGACCTGTAGTGGCATCAACCATTTGATCTATGTGCGGTAATGGAAATGAGTCTTTTGGACATGATTTATTCAAATCCGTATAATCCACACATACTCTCCATTTACCATTCTTTTTAGGTACCACTATGGTATTAGCTAACCTATTTGGATATTCTACCTCACGTATTGAATCGATTTTTAAGAGTTTCTGTATATCTTCATCGATCACTTGATTCTTGAACGATCTCTGCTTTCTTTTCTTTTGCTTGACAGGTACGAAGGATGGGTCTTCATTTAGTTTATGAGTCATCACTTCTGGGGGTACACCTATCATATCTGAATGGGACCAAGAAAAACAATATGTGTTAACTTTTAAATATTCAATTAACTTACCTCTTCTGGTCGGGCTTAGCCTTGCTCCTATGTGGATTTTGTGCTCAGATTTAAGCTCAAACAATGGAACAGCTTCGAGCTCCTCAGTCGTTGTCTTGATATTTTCATTCTCTTCTGGTTCTTGAATAACATCAGGTCTGGGATCCATGTCCGTATGTCTTGATGTGACATCCGTGGTGATTTTATTCACCGTGTCTTTATCATTTTCTTCCGTGTCTGTTCGAGTTGCTCCCTCGTCTTTTGATTCCTCCGCTATTTATTTTTTATTGGAATGCATCACTGAGTTTATGTTTCTTGAAGTCTGCTGATCACGTTGAATTTATTGGATTCCCCATCAGGAAGAGAATTTGATTACCTGATGCAGGGTGGATGGTACTACATCCATGTCACGGATCCATGGTCTCCCCGTGATTACATTATAAGCCATATCTGTATCTATAACTTGAAATTTCGTTTCCTTGACGACGCCTTCTGCATAGGTATTAAGCTCAATTTCTCATTTTGTTATGACAGTAGAGTTGTCGAATACGGACAAGGAATATGCTTTTGGAATTACACGGTTCCCCATTAACATCTCTTCCACAACCCTCAGCAAAATGATATTGATTGAGCTGCCTGGATCAATCAATACTCTTTTTACGTTAGTGTCATGTATAAGTAGAGATATTACCAGTGTGTCGTTATGTGGAAGCAGTAATCCATCAGCATCTTCCTAAAGCTGCAATCCTACCTATTAATCTTTGAACTTCTTTTTTGCTCGTTAGTACATCAGGTATTTCTTCAATAGCTTTAATTTGAGCAGGATTTACTTCAATGCCTCTATTTGATACGAGAAAACCCAAAAATTTACCTGATTCGACGCCAAAGGCGCATTTTTCCTGATTTAACTTCATGTTACACCTGCGGAGGATCTCGAAAGTAGTTGAGAGGTGTTGGAAATGACCTTCTGTCTTTGTTGACTTTACTAACATGTCATCAATGTACACCTCCGTTGTTTTCCTAGATGTTCCTCGAACATCTTTGTCACTAGACTTTGATACGTGGCTCCAACATTTTTCTATCCAAAAGGCATGACTTTGTAACAATAAGTCCCCCTGTTTGTAATAAAGGAGGTTTTTTCCTCGTCTGAGGGGTCCATTTTTATCTGATTGTAACCAGAATATGCATCTAGAAAGCTTAATAATTCATGACCTGTAGTGGCATCAATCATTTGATCTATGTGCAGTAATGGAAATGAGTCTTTTGGGCATGCTTTATTCAAATCCGTATAATCTACGCATACTCTCCATTTACCATTCTTTTTAGGTACCACTATGGTATTAGCTAACCAATTGGGATATTTTACCTCACGTATTGAACCAATTTTTAAGAGTTTCTGTACCTCTTCATCCATCACTTGATTCTTGAACGATCCTTGCTTTCTTTTCTTTTGCTTGACAGGTACGAAGGATGGGTCTTCATTTAGTTTATGAGTCATCACTTCTAGGGTTACACCTATCATATCTGAATGGGAACAAGCAAAACAATCTGTGTTAACTTTTAAATATTCAATTAACTTACCTCTTCTGTTCGGGCTTAACCTTGCTCCTATGTGGATTTTGTGCTCAGGCTTAAGCTCGAACAGAGGAACAGCTTCGAGCTCCTCAGTCGTTGTCTTGATATTTTCATTCTCTTTTGGCTCTTGAATAACATCAAGTCTGGAATCCATGTTCGTATGTCTTGATGTGACATCCTTGATTCACCGCGTATTTATCATTTTCTTCCGTGTCTATTCGAGTTGCTCCCTCGTCTTTTGATTCCTCCGCTATTCTTTTTTATTGGAATGCATCACTGAGTTTATGTTTCTTGAAGTCTACTGATCACCTTGAATTTGTTGGATTCCCCACCAGGAAGGGAATTTGATTACCTGATGCAGGGTGGATGGTACTGCATCCATGTCACGGATCCATGGTCTCCCCGTGATTACATTATAATCCATATCTGTATCTGTAACTTGAAATTTTATTTCCTTGACGACGCCTTCTGCATAGGTATTAAGCTCAATTTCTCATTTTGTTATGACAGTAGAGTTGCCGAATACGTACAAGGAATGTGCTTTTGGAATTACACGGTTCCCCATTAACATCTCTTCCACAACCCTCAGCAAAATGATATTGATCGAGCTACCTGGATTAATCAATACTCTATTTACGTTAGTGTCATCTATAAGTAGAGATATTACCAGTGTGTCGTTATGTGGAAGCAGTAAATCCATCAGCATCTTCCTAAAGCTGCAATCCTACCTGTTAATCTTTGAACTTCTTTTTTGCTCGTTAGTACAT